>JAIFHC010000096.1:0-50000 GCA_021229015.1 Solen grandis | reverse complement strand
AAAGCTAAGTAAATAATGAAAAAGGCAGTCATACAAAGCTAAGTACATAATAAAAAAGGCAGTCATACAAAACAAAGTACATAATGAAAAAGGCAGTCATACAAAGCTAGGTGCATAATGAATCAACTAGTCTTATAAAGCTAAGTACATAATAAAAAAGGCAGTCATACAAAGCTAAGTACATACTGAAAATGCAGTCATACAAAGCTAAGTGCATAATGAATAAGGCAGTCATACAAAGCTTAATGTATAATGAATAAAAAATTTATACAAAGCTAAGTACATAATGAAAATGCAGTCATGCAAAGCTAAGTGCATAATGAATAAGGCAGTCATACAAAGCTAAGATGAATAAGGCAGTCATAGAAAGCTAAGTGCATAACGGATAAGACAGTCATTCAAAGCTAAGTGCATAACTATGATTTCTCAATGAGAACATAATGGTAACAAATCTAATTACTATCACATAGGCTAAGGCCAGTCAAGTGTCTGTCTGACTAAGTACTCGTTTGAACAGCTCTGTTATAGAGACGAATGAAACATACAAATGTTAAAGCAGATTCAGAGGCTGTTTGTTTTCCAGATTCAGAGGCTGTTTCTGTTGCCACCAGCAAACATTGATTAAATCAGCGATAGGGACATAAGACTGTGCTTTTCTTGTTAGATTAATGCCTCGATACCTCGTTACGCCTCTGATTCAAACAGGATGGTGTAAGGAAGAGGTGTTATAATCAAATAGAATGTTAACGTTTGACCCAAGACAAAGCCTTCTATCTGCTGTCGAGCGACAAGGTTTGCAGACTGATATAAATACTCTACATCTCCGCTGAATTGTGTTGGGTGTCATGAGAAGGATAGCCACAAAGAGAACTGCCCTTTACTATGTATCTAAAAAGAGGAACACTGATATTTAAAGACAGTGAGAAATCAATGATAATATTCAATGACATGAAATATTTTTATGAATCCTAATTACGTTATTAATTCTTAATAAGTTGTTCTGGTCCATAAAAAAACCCTCAGAGATTATAGATAAATTCCATTGTTTAAACTTTCATTGTTCTGCAGTTAGTACTTTTAGTACTTTTGATTTTCTACTTTATACACTTCTTTACCTCATGATTTGATTAAAACAAAATTAGTCCCTCGTATTGAAATAAAAACAAGAATGCAAAGATGGTCCTGAGACGGTACTTGAGAAACATTGCCTTAATTGCTTGCACTGCTTACGAAATGAAGATGTTACAGTGTTTATATGGCAAATTTGTGTGGTGTTCTGACATTTAAAGGGCCTAAATTGTAGATCTATCAGTCCAATATCAGTCCCACTGAGATATTGTAGCCATTATTACTGTGTATATGTTTAATGATTAGTGCTTAATAATTGGCGATGTTAAAGTGAAAAAAGTAATATCTGGCATTTTTATTATCAAAAAGGGCATAACTCCTAGCACAATCGGCCGATATCAGCCATAATCGAACATGGCTGAGATTTTATGCCTATAAACATTGTCATGAAGTTTGAAGATTATTACTCAAGAAATTAAAATGATGCTGAGTGTAAACAAAGTGAAATCTGGCATTTCTTTATATTAAAAGGGACATAAGTCATGATTGAAGTTGATGCCCCTCGTGCTGCATCCTATAATATTTATATATCACAAGATTCTAGGTTCCCACGAATATGTACAAAGGTTGCAGATCTAAACGTCAGAAATGTGTATATACTGATAAATTGTTACAACAAGGCTTTAGATTTCACAAATTAAAAAAAGGCGTTTTTCGAAATTCTGTCACCTAATTGATTTATTTCTTCCAAATACAAAAGCAATATGTAAACACTTATGTAACAGGGAATTAGCAATCCTGCATCTTATGGGAATGTACTCAATAAGATTAATAAAGTCAAGGGTCTCAATAACTTTTCTTACCTCTTTAAATAACTTAAAAATATATGGTTCTTAGAAATGAATGAGTCTTTCGTAATTTAAATTATGTAAATGATAAACGCCCTTTTCAATGTGTGTAAATGATATAAGCGCATTCATATTGCAGAAAGTATTTTAGTAGACTTAGCATGTATACACTTTGCACATCATCAACAGCGTTGTGTATTTATGGTTAGATTTGTATTATCATTATTGATATATCTTTAAGCGGGATTTGTGTGTGTTTATATGTATATTGTGATTATGAATGTAAATGTAGTACAAGTTGGAAATAGATAATGTTATGTTTTGTTTTTAATATATTTAATTTCAGTAACTATATACGATAAAATACTATTTATCAGGATAGCTAAAAGGTCCTTTACTATAACTAAGTGGCTTTTAAATTAATACACAGAGTAGGAAGAAGAGTCTCTATATATTCTTTCTAATAAAATTTGAACAATGGTAATATTTCTTTCAATCCATACTGTATTTTAGCTGTTTGGAATACTCGTAAATCAAGTTATCAAGAAGAATATTGATCACATAATGCAGTTTTATTAGCACGTCTGAAACAGTACTACCTCGGTTCATATATACAAGTATGTGACGTATAGATGTATATTTCTAGACTTTATCATTTGTTTAAAACTCTAAACATACTCAATGGTCACACACACACATTTCTTTATTACAAATACGTTTAAAAGATCAAACTGATTTTGTGCTCACATATATCTTAGTAATGAAACGAACAGTTGTCGGAATGTCTCACCAAAAGTGTTTCAATTTTTAGGGACTATTTAATTGTCTTCATAAAAAAGATATAGTTCTACCTCACTGCGATATCTAGCCGTGGACAACTGGCATGGAACCACACCCAGTCACATTATCCTGCCACAGACGACATAATAAGTCACGTAGCTTCCCTCATCTGTTGATCTCCAAGTGCAATACCAGCGGTCAGTACAATTAAAGCTTTAACAACTTTAGTATGTCGCGGTCAAACATAAGTCTGTTGGTTACGTGCCGGATATTCTATCAATTAGGCAACTTGGACTGGTTTGTCTCAGTGAAAGTCCTTCATAATCATAATTGTGACTTCAGCATTATATAATCGCCTCGTTCTGAAACCGATACTGTAATAAATTCATAAAACGTAACATACATTTTCTATACTATTTTTAAGTATATTTACCACAATTAAAATAGGCATATTACTCGAATTAAAGTGCTATTTAAATCGATTCTAAGCAGCTAATAAAGTTTAAGAACATCAGCAAAATTTATGAGACCATTAATTATTATTATTGGATGAAATATACGGAATAGAGATAAGAAATTTCTCCTGATCAAAGATATTAACATGAGAGACAGAACCCAATTCTAAAGCCAGTAATTTCTACGATGGTTAATGTTTTATTTATGATGGACTGGAATGGGAGAATATACTGATATCAGAAGTACCACTGCAAGAAAAACCACTAAATGTCAAGATATTTGAGTAATCACTTTGGAGTATGTAGTGCAATCACAAAGTGTAAAGTTTATGACTCGTTTGAGAGTGATGTATTGGGTATTAATATATTTTATATTATAATTCTCGCAGTAAAATGTATAAATTTTGTTCAAGCACATCGTCTGAAGACCAACCTCCTTCCATACATAATCTACAGCAATAATGTTTATGCAGTACAAATTTTATTGCTGTTGTATAAAACAGTTTGTGTAATTCTCAGATCTAAACAGCGACAGATTATCTTACCTTATTCTTTTTTTTAAAAACTAAATTAACAATAAAGAAATATTGATGCTCCAGAAGTCATCAGGAAAATTCCTCAAATCGAAGTTTACACACTGGCTTTTCTTCACAAATGCCAAGCGAGTTTGATTCCAGGTTGCATGACGTTGAATGGGAAAGGTTTATTCAATCACATGGTCGAATGTTCTATTGCATTATCACTTAAATTAGTTGAAATTTGGCAAGTAGAGAAACACGTTACTGTATCATGATATCAGTTATATAAAAGTTACAAACAAACGAGAAGATGGGAAATAATGTATGAAATATCAGCGTATATTACACGAAAAACTGATCCCGTGTTTCATAAATAACCAAGCTTTTTTCTCTAATAAAACTAATTTAAAACTAATTTCGCTTTAAGTTGTTGCGTAGAAGAAGACAACAAATATTTAAAGAATTAAACACACCTGCTACAAAGTATTACTTCTACTAAATTTCTTATTCAGCAAAGTAAGCATATTTTTTTTTTAAATATATGGCAAAACACGTGAATCAAAATAAACCAAAGCTTCAGGAAATATGCCAAATCAAATATTTCTGCTCGATAAATGTATCTTTACAAACAACGTTTAATGTCCTATGTCTTTATATTGATGTTTGTGGACATTTCCATTGACTATGCCCTCTGATCTTTGTCATTAAATCAATCACACATAAAAGTGCAGTTACTCTTATCACCTTGTTTGCATAAAAGTCTCACCTCATACTTTGTATCAGGTACATCAATGAACATACAATAATAGGTAAAATTGCATTCAAAACAATCAAGTTTTAATGATGTGTCAAGCTTTTTTTTCCAGAAAAATCAAAAGTTTTAAAATCATGGTTACATATTGTATCACCAGAGTACCAATTTACCATGGCAACGTGAAGGTAAACTTATTATGTTTAAGTTCATAACTCTTGATCAAATATTTTGTTATTACCCCAAGTGATCTGAGATTGCATAACCATAACATTTAGTTGACGTCTTGTCAAATGAACTTAATGAATAAATATGCCGGCTTATCTTAATCGAATAGTAAAGTGGGGATCATACTCAGCTTTACGTATAATAATTATTGCATCAAATTTTATTAACTTGGGGGTATCATCGCATTTTTGATGATGACGAGTGGGACAAAATACGTCAGCCTCACTAGCTCAAATGAAACAGGCACCGATTATAAACCATGCAACTCTAAGTTCTTGACTTGCAATCTTCAGATGTTTAAAATTTCACTATTTTGTAGTAATATTGGTATCACCATCCATAGCTATTAAAGCCGTTCGTCCACAGATGATCGGTAGAAATTAAAAAAAAAATCCTTTTCCCTTGGAAATGTTTGTGAAGTCATTGTTTCCCGACAAGTAAACTCGGCAAGTGTACACATGGCACGAGAAAACGCAATTTATGTAAACGCGACTTCGGGAAAATCAGTTAACTATAGAATACAGCATTCTCGAAACAGGTACTTGCGGTGCCTAGAACACGTTCCGCATGATGTTCCGAGTAGCGAATTCGTAGTTTCAGCCCGTGAAGTGAGCAGATGCACGAAGAATGAATAGGATTAGTCATCTGACGGCACACGGATATATAAATTCTAATTATAGATTCTGTAATTCTGAATAAAGGTTCAATACCGTTCGTAACGCTATAGCGTGTGAAGGAGAAACTACCTTTTTTAAAATCATGAATGGTTGTATTTGGTGACTATTATATATATATATATATATATATATATATATATATATATAGTAAACAAATCTACTTTAATACAATGAATGAATGAATGAATGAATGAATGAATGAATTATATATATTTTGCTTTGGAAACTGGTCTTAAAATGTTTATCTAAACTGTTTAAAATGGTCTAATAATTGCATTTCATGTGATAATTCTGAAAAAGCTTATACTTCTTCTTCAGTTAAGATACATATATTTTGAACAACCCTAAACCCTAGACAAATCTTAAAAATAAATATTACTCTGAAAGAGTAGACAATCATTTTTAAATATCCATATTGGTTTAAGCATCAGAAACAATTAAGCATGGTACTCAAAATATTCCTCCAATTTCTCAATTATTGTATGAAATAAAACAGAAATTGGATAAATAAATCTACAATATCCTCATTTGAAGGAAAAGCCTGCGGTTATATTAACCTGTTCTACATAATAAACTTTATGTAAGACCAGTAACTGAGGAACGTGCCCTTAAGGAACCTGATTCTAGATTCATATCAATTTATAACAGAAATATGAATCTAAAAAAACACAAAAAAACAAAAACAAAAAACATCGGCATTGGTGTATTTAGTTGAAGCAGTATAGGCGGCCATCTGTATTAAGCGGTCAACCTATATTTAGCGATCAGTTTTGATAATACCAAACTATTGTATTTTGTTATATGTTCAGCCTTCAATTAGCGGCCGTATCTGTTAAGCGATCACTTTCTCTTGTTCCCTTGACTGGCCGCTTAAGACAGGTTTGACTGTTGTACATCCCATATTAATAGTGTACATGAAATATGACATTAAAGCGACTGATATAACTTGTCATTATCATCAGTATGCAACCAATATAGAATCGAATTGCTTACTGCAAAACAGTTTAGGCAACAATGCATTGGATGGTCTGCTGAGTTTCAACTTAAATTTTGCCATTACAGTTCATGTTGTAACATTTTGCAATTAGTTTGTTTTCCAAGTAGTTTTATAAGATAAATATGCTCTTCTGTAACACTGCAGACAAAAATCCTCATATGATTACAAGGTAACCTTTACTCGGGTCTCACTCTTCTGTGCACGGCTTCATCATATGGCGATATTCATTTATTCGAAACTGATAACCTTTTTGCATTTTATACATTTAATTGGTGTTTGAAGTAGGTCAAATATTGGGTTAACATGTAATAGCTAAGACGGAAGAGTGCTCTAGATGTATTTAACAATGTGTGTAAAGTTAATGAATTTACCTTACGAAATAATTGGACGGTATTAAGTATCAAACAATTCCGTTGCCAATGTTCTCAAGATGCGTGTTTCCAAAACATAAGACGCATTCAATGTTACATAACTCATGACTGAGACAGTAAAAAAATTCGTCTACAGTGAAATGAGAAATACGAAAATAAATTGATTGCATTGAAAGGGGATAGTGTTCGCTTATGAAATTGTTATATATCTTTATAGAAAAAGTTTTAAACGGATGGGTTTTTAAACCCGTTTTAGAAAATATATAACACAGTAGTATTATCGTATTAAATACATATATTGAACCGTATTTGTTAAAAAGGAAAAGCAATGTGTAACAATTGACTAAAAGAAAAATACATCCATACCCATCTGCTTGTTGTTAAAACTGTTAAATCTGCTTGTCTGGAGAAGCTGTGATATCGTCGATTGGAAAATAAGTTCTTACAATTTATACTAATCTGATGGTTCCAGGGTTGGACCAGTACTTTAAAACTGGGAACGTTCATAAATACGTATTTTTACTCCCAACGGAGTTTGATCCCACAACCTCCGGATCCGCAGGCAGGTACGTTGCTATTGGACAACGGCGCCCTTTCTTTAATAAGAATCTCCCCGTTGGTACTGATGACGTCATTTGCGTTGTTCTTGATGTGTGAGGAAATTGAAGTACACGAAGAAAACCCACGTGACCAAACTTGCGTCCTAATACCATTCCACATACAACGGAAGACCGACATCATATCCAGCCTGCACTGGTTAAACACTATTGCTTTTGGTATATTGTTTTTGTTTAACTTTGTTCATATCGAGAAAGGTTATTAAAACAATTTATTTGAATATAACATATACCAGATACCACGTTTATTGTTATTTGAGATTACATTTATCTTGAAAATGACTTAACTGTTTGGTATATTATGCTTTGCCTGGAAAGATCATGGAAGCTTTTTGTACAAACGGGGTTCGGGGATCAGCTCACTATTATTTTTACATGAGAATAAACTGTATGCATTACATCTTAAAAAACAACAACAAACATTCATTGGTGTTTGCCTTAGTTTATCAGTAACGATAACATTTTTATTTTCCATTATTATCTACAAACACGACAAAAAGCTTGAATGGATAACTTGTATTTAGTCCCTCCTCTTCGTGCACGACTGTGTGTATTGACATTGAATATCACATGTACAATGTATATTTACATGTTAACTTGCATATTTTCAAGAATAAATTACACACATTTGTGAAATTTATATTAGCAAGGATTTACATTTAGTTCATGGTTTGCGATGCATTAGGTGTTATTTGAGGAGATACACCCGGCGCAATGTAAATTTGGTACATTTCATTATGTATGTTTTGGCTTGGATTTTGAGAATTTTTACTTGGAACTTGATATGATGTGAAGCCACCACAAATACTTTATTTCATCCATTATAGACGCGTTTTCACTCTGTTGCAAAGTGAACAATCTAGTATGAGATGTTTGCCAGTCTGAGTTGTCCTTGTAATATGGGTGGTTTTATTGTATATATTCAAATCAAATGGATTTTATGCTTGAATGCTGCTGCTGCTGATGATGATGACGACGCAGAATTTGCTTAAAATTAAAAAAAGGCAATGCCTGTCATGCTAGTAGCGTGTATGTATAACAAATACAGTTCGCTTGTAAACTGTTTACATGAAGAACCAGTAAACAGATTCGTTTTCACTACACCATTGTTAGTTAACCCTTTCCCTCATAGAGGATACCATGCGAACAGCATAAAACCAGATCAGCCTGCGAGTAACTCGCAGGCTGATCAGGTTTTATGCTGTTCGCTGCTCCTCAGTGGTCTGGAAATGAGGATTTTGTAATTAAATTTGGTAAGGTTTAACTGTGGTTTTCTGCAGATCAGGCTTTATGTGGTACCTACTGAGTGCGTCAAAATGAGGGAAAGGGTTAAGGCATGCAAGTTAGAAACCATTAGCAAAATGGTCTTGACATTTATATCGACCATCTAAAGACAAAGGACAAAGTCTGCATTCAAGGTTTCTGCTTTAGTCGTGTTATATTTGTGACAAACGATTTCATATACTATCAATATCTCGAAAATGATTAAACATTAATGGGTTGATTTGATTTTAACCCTTTCCCTCATAGAGGAAACCATGAAAAGACCTATGCGAACAGCATAAAACCAGATCAGCCTGCGAGTAACTCGCAGGCTGATCAGGTTTTATGCTGTTCGCTGCTCCTCAGTGGTCTGGAAATGAGGATTTTGTAATTAAATTTGGTAAGGTTTAACTGTGGTTTTCTGCAGATCAGGCTTTATGTGATACCTACTGAGTGCGTCAAAATGAGTCTAAATGAGGGAAAGGGTTAAGTAAGGAGAGTGACATATATTTAGAAAGTTAACATGTTAATATATATTGCATCTCCACAGTGCATTTATATATTGCCAAAATTATTATTCAATGGCCAATATAAGTACAATATCAGAAGCAAAGGTACCTTACTTAACACATAACGTGTACATGTATGTAACATTCAGTGCAGTTAAAATATGAGACATTTGAAGTCAGTTATGTTCAGTTTAATTTCGTTCAGTACAATGGTTATTTTATTATATTTCATTCACATGATTTAGTGAATCTAATACAGGTTTTATACACAACCTTATATTTAAACAGCATTAAACTTCCATAGCAGCAACGATTTCATGTTTACAATAATGCTCTAGAAGAATTAAGATTTGAGGTAAATAAGTACTGCTCCGAACTCATTTGCAATGCAGAAATAGCAAATTTGATAACAGAAGAAAGTGTTTTATTGGTCACCTTCCTTTTAAAAATATTTTGTACGAATTCATTTTTTTCTATTAATATTAATCTATACCTATATTATCTAGATAATCATTCCGATGTTTTCGAACCATTGTTTGCGATAGTAGTACATGTAAGTACATTTAATAAAATCATGAAAACACACACACACACACACACACACACACACACACACACACACAACCCGAGGGATATAAAAAAAACTGATTAGATGGTTTGTTGTGATCTAGAAATATTGCTTTCCGCAGATGTAACTACAGATTATATCTGCTTTGTCAAGGCTTTTTCAAAAGATATTCCTTGATACTAAATTGATTTAATTTTCACATTAGAATGTTTAATCACTGGAACCCATTCGTAACAGGATAACCGAGCAAAAAAAAACAACAAAAAACAAAAAACTTTGTTTTTATTTTCCGGTTTGAGACCATTTTAACATCATTGGCTGATTTGAAATAAAGAGACGAGAAGCCGGCATTACCATCATTTCCCTGGACAGTTAGTGTAAAGGACGAACAATCTGCAATAATATGCAGACGATTTGATTACCAATGCAGACCACTGAAATAGATAATGATTTGTACGAAGGTAATACGAACTGGAATGCATTCTTTAGATATGATTTCATATTTTCCAGTTGAAAAATTCAAACATAAAACCACCCAGTTGAAAAAGTAAACACTTGTAAATCTGAAGAAAATGTAGTTCACCTCGTTATGGGACTCGTCCCTCTAAGTCAGAAAAACTCGTAGTGTATAAGTTAGCTAACATAAACTATACATAACAATTTGTTAAATGCTCGTTTAATAGACAAAGGGATACGAAATCGAATCCCACTGACAGAATTTTTTTATATTAACTTTCGCTTATTTTACATTTTTTCTCTTTTTCTTTTTTTTACTGGCTGATATATTGCATTTGGCTAATATATTGCATTTCCTAAAGTTAGCGAAAAATATGTTTTCTAGAATTATTTTAAAACCACAGACCATATTTTTAAAACTCACTAGCATTAATATATTAAATATGTTATATTGTAACACTTTACTTTCTTTAACTTTCATATCTTTGTTGTTGTTTTTTCTTACGCCGAGTATTTTTTAAAGATATTTCTTGTTTGTTCTATAAAATGAGTATTTTTTTGCTTGTTAAGAAAAAAATGATTATCGTTTAATGAATTACAAAAATTACCACACAAGCCAGTCGCATACAGCTTATTTGGAAATGATTCCCATATTCTTAATACTGTTAAGGATGTGCAGACAGAGGACTAGAATAAGGACAATTAAGCTGACCTTATGATCAAACTGTGTTAAAACTGACGTTATTGCAACATGAAATTCGGCAAATGAGTTGGAAAGATAAGGGTTACACTACTTTCATTGACACATAATTATTTCCTCTCCTAATCAAACCCTAAGGCAAATACAAACACAAATACAAGCCTGTGGCAGCATATTGAAATAAGCACGGCGGGAAAGAAAAACTGTCTGATAATAGAATGTATGTGGGTTAACAGGAAAACAAATTTGATTTTTTTCATCATTTATTGAGATGTGAACTTGTTTACATAAGTATATATATTTAAATACATAAATAGAAAACAAGTGCCAATACTTGAAGGGAATCTTAAAATGAAAAAAGACACACAAAACATTAAAATATTATAACAAAGACTTAATATACATATTTGGAGGACACAAAAAAGTAAGAAGGCGAAAACAATGTGCAGCCAGACCAGGGCTGAACGCAGGGACCACTTACAAAAGTTTCCCACTGATAACAGTTACATATTCCATATTCCTTGACAATTTGGAATTCGTTGCAGGATTTACAGAGATCAAATTAATAATATTCCTGAAAAAAAGGAGATACTATAATGATCCCTTGTTCGGTGCAAAATAACCAAGTGATAAAAATGTGCAGCAAGTCCAAGAGGGGGCATAATTACATGTTTATCAAAAGCCAAGACAGAGTAATGTACTCTTGCCATGTCCAAATAGAGATGATGGTCATAAACAGATATTTTTAAGTTTCAAAGCAACACCTCAAAGGGTTAAGTGAAAATATGAGGTTCTTAAAAAAAAAGGGGGGGGGGGGATTAACTATTTTAAAATTCATGACAAAGTCTGACTTCCAATACAGGCATGCAATTTCATGTGTGAATTATGAGGGGCCTTCCATAGAAATAAATTAAAGATAATAGCACTGTTAAAGAAAATTTATCATTTAATAGGCAAAAATATTTAAAAGAGTTACTGTTCCTGTTTGTACTGTTCCTGTTTGTACTTGGAGTTTGAGGGACCTAACATTCCTGTTTGTACTGGTTGGTCTGATATTGATAAATACAAATGTGAAGTTTGAGAGACATCCATTGAGTGAGAGTGGAGATATTAGCAATGTTAAACAAAACTTAAAAAATAAAAATAAAAACTTAAAAAAAAGTTCAAAAAGGGTCATAAATTTGAAGAAAAAAATGTAAGAGTTACTGTCCCTGTTTCTACTAGTTGATCTGATGATGATCAAGGCATGTGCGAAGTTTGGGGGATATCAATTGAGTTAAAGTGGAGATAACGGCATTATTAAACAAAACTTTAATAACGTTTTTCTAAGTCCAAATTGGGCTATAAAAATGAAAAAAGAAAATTTGGAAGAATTGCAGTTCCTATTTCTACTGGTTGATCTCATGATGACCAAGCCATATGTGGGGTTTGGGGGACATCCATCCAGTAAAACTGGAGGAATTGCACTGTTAAACCAAAGTTTAAAATTTTTTTCTAAGTCCAAAAAGGGCCATGTATATGCTAAAATATTTGGAAAAGTTACTGCTCCTGTTTCTACTGGTGGGTCAGATGATGATAAACACATGTGTGAAGTTTGAGAGACATCCATTGAGTAAAGCTGGAGATAATAGCAATGTTAAACAAAAGTTTTATGGAAATTGATTCGCATTCTGCATATTACTCACAATAGGGGATAAAGATCTATATGACGTAGATGCTACCGGCCGGGTAGCTCGATCAGTCGGTAGAGCATTTGCCCTATAAGCATAAAAAGACCATGGGTTCAAGTCTCGGCCAGGCTGCACATTTTCTCACCCTGTGACATTAGGCACCCAGTGACTGTGACATACGTGCCAGGTCTGTCTAATTACACCTGAACATGATTATATTTACCGGTACCCAATATCTCTTAGAATTCAGGGACAAATTCTTAAATGATGGGGGATAATGTACCAATTACTCACAATAAGGTTGAAAGACGTGTATGCAGCCAGGAAGCTCAGTCGGTAGACATTTGCCTTGTAAAACAAAAAAGACCCCAGGTTAAAGTTTTATAGCCGTAATTGCAACCGAAAGGATTTTAAACCTCCAGATCCGGGTCCTTTGACAACCTACGAAGCAAATACAGCATGTCCGGGTTGATCCGCCGTGCAACAAGAGAATCTATACTTACTAAAAGAACAAGCTGACTTTTGTGTCGGCTTTGGCACCGTAACGAAACAACACTATACAGATTATCACGCTTATTCAATAACCATTCTGTAGTTGTGTTACTTGTGTTTAAAAATAAATAAAATTGCACAGTTTGCAAGAATTAAATGATGAATTCATCGAAATTGGATAAATCTAAAATTAGTAACATTTCTGGGGAACACACCGTTTGGTATAGTGGGTTCTTCGTATTGTTTGAAAATGGGGGAACCTCGACTAGCCTTGCAGTGACCCTAAAAGAGTGTTGCAAAGCATCGAAATCGGTTTGTGTCCCCATTTTAACTTCACGGGTCCTATTATTTATATTTGAGAGCTTTCCCATTTATCTTTCGAATTTATATTGTGTGACATTTATACAAACGCTCGAAAGGAAGACGCTGCTGCTTGGCGTGCGTATAAACCACGATGATCACGCATTCACACGTGAAAAGCATGGTATACTGTGTGCAGTATTAAGTGGAATTCTTGGTGTCATTTATACCCGATTCAACGTTAATATTGCCACACCAATAACGGACAACGTATTATACAGCCCAAGTTTAACCTGTGCATTTTGCTAGCACCATAAGTCTTAGATTTGTAATCTGTTATTTTTTCGGCGTAGCTGTATAATTTCGATTTCAACTCGCATCTTAAACCAATCAAATGTACGCTAACAGCGGTAAATAATTCTGAGCTGAATAAAAGGACTCCTATTATTGGTTAACGCATCGTTATGGACTATAAAATTACTGTAAATAAGGGGTGCAGCTTGTATAATCATTCAGCTTGGTGTTATTACTTTTCTTTTTGATGTAAACATGAAAGTGATTTCAGTAAGTTAAATACAATCCTTTTCTATCAATTGAGGAATGCTACTTTGTGAAAATGATTTAAAACAACAAAAAAGAATCCACCATGTTATGACATGAAACCCCTTAATTACTATGTATATTGAATTCTTCCAGCCTGCCGAGATGCTCTCATTGAAAATTAATTCGCCAAAACCAAAACAACTAATAACGCTTTTATATCATAATTGTCATATGCAATAATGATATGAACAAATATCAAACAAGCCTATTTACAGATATAATTTTTTGTATTACCGTCTATAAATAAGTATATTTCATAGAAAAAATACTGAACTATTTCTAGAGCGTACTAAATTTGTTGTGCGTCGGTCTTTCGCGCGCTTTTCCTGGGAATGTTCTAGAAGACTGGAAATCTCGTTTTTCTTTCATCCTACGCCGAATATCTTTTTTAAAGATATTTCTTGTTTTAATTCGTTTCACATTCCTGTAGAATTCGTATAATTCTGCTATGCTAAAACTAGCAATTGAACATTTTCATTAAATAGTCCATTCTTCAGTCTCCACTATATTTAAATGCTACAACTATTATCCTCCCCTGTGAAATTAACACACCTTTAAACATGAGGCAGTAATAAGTGATTTTTAATAATTCTATATTCTTCATTTCGTGTGTTAAGTTTTGATTTATTTGATTGTTTTTAAATTATTAAATGCCATTTTATGCCACCAAAGACTAACAAATGGACAGTCCACCTAACACCTCTTTACCGTGATTCTGACAGTACTGAAATTTTAGCACGCATCTCTGTAGTTAACTAAGTACTGCGAAGGAAGACAAATTACCATAAGAAAGGAATTGATCACGGACGTCGTGCCCGACCCCAGTGCATGGGGATCGAACCCACAACCCTCGGCTTCACAGCGCCACCAAACCTCGGCTTCAAAACGCCACCAAAGCCGGTTTATTTTTGTGAAACCCATGGTACCTATCCTGTGGTTGGACATTGGGATATAATTTAACTCATATCTATTCAGACGAATCCCAAAAGTAAACATTCCCGCGATTTCGCAGGACATTTCCTAGTTATTTACTTATTTATAAATGTTTCAATCGTCTATCAGGTTTCTTTTCACACTTTAAAAAGATTTTGTTAACTTTCTTTATTCACGTAATTTAGTTAATTTATCTAGATCATCAACTTGTAATTATATTCAATTGTACTTGTCTATTTATCCTATAGATACAATGTAATCATATATACATACAATTTAATAATAATAAGAATAATAATTATAATAATAATATATAAATATGTAATTTACATTTACAAACGAGTAAAATTATTTAAAACAACAACAACAATAACAAAAAAACAAAAACAAACAAAAACATACATCAATTTAATTATTGGTAATTAGGTTATGCTCGGATACAGGCCAGATTCACATTCCTAAAAAAAGGTCATCATGAGGTCAAATAGCAAATAATCTAGAGATAAGTTTATTAGATTTCGTGAAAATATCTCTTGAATCTTCCGGTTTTTTTCTTTTTCTCTCGTCATTTTTTTTTTCAGAAGTTTGTCATCAGATCTAATCAACATTAACATTTAGGCTGCCGACAAGAACAAAAGAGATTCGGAGATCGATATAGAGCCATACGCGTGTGTATTTGCGTATTAAATTTACGATATCCTTTGGTCATATAAGGGTGAAACACAGCATAATAAAGGAAACAGTTTATGTGACTACCATTTCTTATAGAAAAATGTAATTACGGAGATATAAATGTGCATTTTTCATTTTTTTTTATAAATATGCCAATTATCTGAATGCCGTACTTTGTCTGTAAATGATGATTACGATTAACACTCTTCACAAAATCTGAGCAAGAACAAACGTTTTCAGTAAAAGATAGCGTGCGTCTTTCATCTCCAATTTTGCCTCTGCAATTAAATATTCATGGAACAAAACATTTTAACAGAGAAGCGAATTCAAGCTTAAACTGAATTTATTTCTACCATAAACGATTCATAGTAAAATATTTAAATGAGATAATGATTATTGAAAATTGAGAGCCATTAAGCCGTCAGTTAATAAAGGTATGTTACATGAATGCAACAGCTTAAAAAAATCTCATTCTGTTTTATCCATGCCTTGCATATTAATTATATTAAATACAAGTGGTTTAGACATTTTGACTATCTTAATTATATATTTATCTGGAGTACAACTTTATGTCCTCAAAACATTGAGATTTTACTGAAAATCACATAATTTATACTAGGATTGCTTTTATTATACCTTTTACTTGTTTCCTTTTATACATCAATCAAGCGGAAAATTTCCCCCCCCCCCCCCCCCCCCCTGTAAACTTTTCAAAAAGAGTTGTTAGTTATTTAGAAAAATTAATATATAATTTTTGCATAATGTGCAAATATAACCGTTGCAAAGAGTAAGGTTACAGACTGAATAAGCAAACAAGAGGGCCAAGATGGCCCTAAAAACACTCACTTGAAACAAGAAATATCTTTAAGAAAGATATTCGGCGTAGCTAAATAATTGTCAATTGTATCATGTAAAACAGATTAAAACTATTATAAAGTTGGAAACGTTAGCAAAAATGTTTATAAATACCAAGATTATAGGAGGTGTTGTGGAGACTATATGACAGAACAGTTTTAATTTACAAACTAATGAAAAAGCTAATCTACTAACTTAGATAAAATATTATGCACTTGCTGATTTTTTTTTAAAGTCACATGTAACCAGATCATAAATCACGTATATCCGATTATTGTTTCCAGATCCGCACAATAAACTGCACAACCTCTTCACAGTAATAACCTCCCCCGAAAGCCGAGTCCACGTTTGCAAATTAGGGAAAATTGTGGTCTAAATATAGCCTGTTTCTTTTTTAGATGTTTTAAATCATATTACCAAAAGCAGCATTCATAAAAATGAAAGTGCTAAATATTCATTACTGTGTTACCGTTCATATTTAAACTGAAAAGAAACCTGTTATATCAATTAGAAAGATACTCCCATTTAAAATTGGAATATCCTAAAATTGTTTTTTGTTCTATCTTATGGCTAAGATTTATCTTAAAGCAGCTCAGTAACAGATGGTCATTGACTAAGAATACGAATTTTGACTATATGTGTATTTAACGTTTATCAATACACATCTACAGACCAATGGTCACCCAATAAAACAACCCTGATTTAAAAAAAAGGTTGGTTTTCTTATCATAGGCAATACCGTCACAGACGGTAATGAAACTATACTTAGAAATATAAAACATATTTTAGATTTGTTTTATTTTTATTTTGTAGTCACTCGTCTGATCACATTCACTCATCGCGAATACGCTCACTTCTCATTGATCCGGAACTGGTGAGGACGCCATTCGCCGGAACGTGTCACGTGGTAAAACGGAATACAAAATTTATAATTCACATAAATATATTACTCTTTATTTGATGTTTTGTAAATGCAATAACATACTATAAACTTTGCTTCTGTTTCATTACCCTTTCTCCTAAACTTAATATATATTTCATCTTTTTAATACAGCAGTTAAATGGACTGTGTGTAATGATTGGAGGGAAAAGCTCTTGCTTGACGTGTCTGTGTGTGTGTGTGTGTGTGTGTGGTGAGAGAGTGTGTTTCATTCTCACGTGTCATTTGTTAAATTATGCATTGTTTGATGATGTACTGTTATGTACAAGTCATAGAAAATGAACTTGTCAAGCTCGTGTGAAACTTGGTAATCGCAAATACCTGCTTTGGGGATACCGTATTCTATATTTTACCGATTCCTCGTAGTAGGCGTTTTCGAAATTCATGTGCAATGCGACATACAGTTGGCGATTTTACTCGTCAGGAGACATATACTTCACCAATATATTGAGGGAGAGTAGAAAAAAAGATATTTTCTTTATTTCTACCGATCATTTGTGAACGAGCTGCATTATTTGTTTGATAAACATTATGCATAACTTAAAAGATAGAAACAAACACATGCACGAGCTAGTACGTATTAATGACAAACATTCCCTAGGATGCACCCATTGATTTTTGCAATCGTTTGTCAGTTGATGTAACACATGTTGGCATGCTTTTATCTTTATATGATAACATCGTTCCAGTTTTGTTCATTGTGTAAAATGTACATAAATTCATAAGGAAAATAAAGTGATGCGAAACCAATATGAGTATTGCAACATATTTCAGATCTTGACATTTGAGTGTAAAGTAAATTTGCATACACTCGTACAGCATATGGTACGAGGAAGCCCCCGTGTATGATATTGACCTAGGACAAGGCACAGTCTCACTAGACACATGCTTGGTAAACAAATGATTTGATTGTTCAATTATATATCTACTGGTATATGCCTTTGAGTTGCGCAGGGTACATAAAACAATTTTCTATCGTATATTTTAAAGACTCATTGTCAATCGAGGAACTCAGCTTGACCTCATTATGCTAAGATTTTATTTTCTATTGATTTATTTTATTTTTGTTTAGCCAAATAAAAAAAAAAACCCGGACAAAATGAGGTATACATCTATTTCTGCGCACATTTGGATTTCATAAAAAAGTTTTAACCATTGATTCACAATTTTCTCTGTTTCTTAGTCATATAAGAAAAATGCTTTTATTTTAATTACAGTAAAACAATATTTGTGTTGATCTTTGTCCCTTTCACAGTGCATGGTACAGATTAAGATTACTTTGATTACTTGAAGTCATTTTGAAATGCTGTTTTAAAGAATAAAAACAATATACTGGTCCCTGACAAAAGGTATATACCATATGAACTAAACCAACTTAGATAATTATGCATAGCAACTAAGAAATTAAGAAATTTTAACCATTGAGAATTTTATCGATCATCCATATAGACCCAGTGGAAGCAACGAGCGCGTGAATTCATTTCTGCAGCAACAAGATTCAAATCTGTGAAAATATTGCTTCTCTATGCAGACCCTTGCAACTACCTTAGATGAATCTATAATAAAATACTATATCTAAAATACTATTAAAATTCTGATTGTTCTAATAAATCAAATTATATCATATTTTGTATGTATGTCTCTTTAAGTTAGTTTTCATCAATTCAAAAACATAATGGACGAGCATGAATGTGTTAAAAAGCTTAAAAGCTGATACTTTTAATGATATGAAAGTCGAGTTATTTTCACGTAAAATGAATTTTTCTTCAAACTTCGTTTTTTTAGTTGATAGCATGAGCATACTATCACTAATTATTGAATGTATTTGTAACTACGAGTTATTGAAATGTACATATATTAAAAACAAATCATTGCATTTGGATCATAGAGGTCTTTCTGATGACGTTGTTGTTTCTGTATATAATTTTATCATGTTTCATCTATTTTAGTAAGGCCAGTACAGATCACATCCATAGCAGAGCATCTCCTCGGCACTTGCAGATAAGCAAATATTTCATACCATCCCAAAACATTAATTGGAGAAATATAATCTACTCAATCAAGATTTGTGGTGAATAATAACCACTCAAACACCGATTTCAATGCAAACAAGACACGTTTCTTTACAGATGAAATTGTTTAATCTGACTCCATGTTTGTAATTACTAACACAGAAGCTGACCTCAGTTCATTTGTATAACCATATCTTAGACAAGAAGAAGATCATTTCTTACCAGTATTTCATTTCCTATGGGTAGAGTAAAATTGAACAAAAAGCGTAAACAGCACAGGATTTGTTTCGTATTCTAGAGCCACTTCTTTGCTCAGCTGAAACAATAGATTATTTCAATATTGTCAACGCTGTTTTAAAATGAATGCTCCTTGAAATTGAATTGATTTTGTTTTCAAATTAGAATGTCCTTTGTAGTCGGAACTCATTCGTAATAGGATTCCCTTGCCGAGCTTTTGTTGTTTTTCTGCATTATTACAAAATACAGGCGGTCAGTATCCATCATTCTCATTTCCCTGGATAACCAGCTACACAGGAAAAATTATCTGCAAGTAACTGTTGGTGTTAGTTCACTTAGATCAGGCGTAGGACCTTTGCGGAAAATACAGGCTTTATGAGAATAGATAAGCACGATAACGAAAGTTATCAAAATTGAATTTGATTCCTTTTAGGATTTCGATTATACGTGGAACTGATATTGCATCATCTTATCTATGACGCAAACATATAGCATTACTCTCCTGTCATCATTTCTGTTTTGTAAATGTCAATTTGATTCCTAAGGAAAGTTGCTAAATACAATGTTTAACACAGAGGAGACAGATAAGCTATTTGTTAAGTCCAATATTGGAGAAATATATTGAGGATAGTATATAGGTAGAATATGGGCATCTAACATTATTTGTGCATCTGCAAACTGGGATCCAATCTTATTAGAATCAGTTCTTCGTTTTCGCTCCGATATTCTTCCCTTCGAAGTTCTGACAACATCCCATCGGAGGTCGTCTCACAATGACCCTTAGTCATGTTTATTAATAAGAAAATGATACAGATATCGTCTAATCAGAATGCACGTTTCAAAAAGAATTTGAATTTGAAATCGGAATACTTTGATGATATCCACAAAATTAAATTTCCGTTCTCTGCCGTAAACTACCAACACAAAAGCGAATATTCATGAAATTATACCCAAGCGTTTTGAAGCCGAGGATTTGAATGGATAAATAAAGGTCAACCTGAGTCTATCTTTAATGCGATGCCATCAAATCTTACCTAGCGAGCGTCAGTCAGGATAAGGTTTTATTGAGATTGCATGGGATCCGGCAGATCATTTGGTAAAGAATCATCGTGGTGTTCAGGTCATTCTGTATGATATGAAGCTTGTCTGTATGATAGTTACATAATTTATCCAAAGGTATTACATGAACTATAATTAGATAGGAAACCTATTTACACGTAATGTATACCTATACAGTAATACCCTTTCCCCGCATATGTGTGTATATCAGGACATTTTATTGAGATATAAGTAAGTAAAACGTCTTTTTTACGGTAAATGGTCAAGAAATATATTTCAGTCGAAAGTCAGCGTTTTGTGTTTACAAATGTTAGGTAGCTATATGGACCAATCAAAGGTACACATAGTAAATCATTACGTTACATTCAAATTATAGATTGTATTCTGCAAAGTAAGCGATATAAACAATTGAGCAGTTTTAGGAATTGCAAGGAAAATATTAATCAAATGAACGTGATGTGGAGAGGGCCTCGTGTTTTCTTGTATGCATGAACCATTTCCGTGGATGTTCCTGTCTATACTGCAAACGAATTAAGGGATATTACCAATATTAACAATCTGCTGATTTATATCCCTAAGATCATCAGGTTGCCACTTTATTATGGAAAATAAACGAGGTACAAAACATGATGGATGTCATACTGGAATATTCATATACATGTAATCTGTAATCTGTATGACCACGGAAGTATTTATTTACTAAATAAATCTTTCTTAAACTTTGAAATCAAAATATTTCTATTCGCCTCCTTTTTCCTCCATAGTAATGGCTAACAATCATTTTCTTATTGTGATAACCATGCCTTGGAATTAGCAAAGAGATTGAGTTCTAGGCCTCCCATGTTGCCAAATCC
Source organism: Solen grandis (assembly GCA_021229015.1). Classification (NCBI taxonomy): domain Eukaryota; kingdom Metazoa; phylum Mollusca; class Bivalvia; order Adapedonta; family Solenidae; genus Solen; species Solen grandis. Next base: position 28,567 of record JAIFHC010000096.1, on the reverse strand, counting down.
ACTAAGGAAGACCTAGCAACGGGATAGCTTGGTGTAAAACTTAATATCTTAAAAGCTTTGATATTCTACAATATACCACGATATATTCGTACATATGGTTTTCGTGCAAAATAGAGAGTGTTAGTTGATAAGAAATAAAAGCTGAATACATGTATATTAAAGTTATGGTGCAGTCAAAGTGCCGCTAGCGCCGACTTGGATCCAAGGACCGAGTCGACCCTGACTATATATGGTAGAGAGGAATTCCACAGGTAGACCGTACGGAGGAAAGAATGCATATTTTCAGCATTATCATATCTCAATATTATAATAGATGATATTGTGGAATCATTGGCTCATATATTAATTAATTTATTATTGTTTTTTTTTTCTCTATCCTTTTAAGCGTAAATGTAAAACAGAACGTCAATATCAACAACAATTATGATACAAAATGTACTTATATCCAAAATATAAAATGAAACAAGAGGAAAAACGATCTTATTTAATTCATTAAAAGGATTCGGTAAGTAAAGAACGTTTGTTGTGTAGACGGATAGTAATGACGGATAGTAATTACTATTAGCAAGGATACTAATGACTGTCAACATAGACAGAAATGTCTCAGACAGCTCCTTTATTCAATTTCCACACAATGTCATAACCTGTAATAATACTATTTGTAGGTTAGCATAAATTACACAAACGTACGCAAAGGTTCAGGTGTTTAATCAATTTTTAAAGGCATTTTCTTCTCATTTTCAGGTATACACAGCATACACTGATAAATAGCAGATCCAAGGGCCTGTCGGGACCTTACATGTCTGCAAGCAACTTTCTTTTAGTCCATAAAAACTAGAAATGGTGAATCCGGTTAAAATTCTGGCGGAACGAAAATCAATTGCATTACATCTGAAAAAATTCTCGTATATAAAGATAAATATGTACGAGTATATAATCTCCTTTTGCTAACATAATATAGAGATTTACGAGTGCATTAGGATGACAATATTTCGCCTGAGTTGACGCTTTAAAGCAGATCAATTTGCTTGTATATCTTAAAGGAATCATATAATGCATCATTAAAAACGCACCTTATTTGTTAGTTCAACCGAGGTTCTTCCTTAGTGAAAACATTTATATAATTTTAGAAAACCGAAGAAGTAAATGTGACAAGCCTAATAAAGCAAGTAAATTATAGACATTTATATATGTACATTTGTAACACGTAGTTTATTTTCAGAGCTATGCAACCTTATTTTAAAAAATGTATATAACATGTTGTTTTAAACAACATTATTTATGTTTGAAGATTTAACCAAAAAATATGCCATTTTTCTGACTGTGTTTAAAAGTCAAATTGTATCCAGATATCATTTATGATGTCACAATCTAAACACTGCTCAAAACTTAAAGGTTTTCTCAAATTTATCTTTAATCGTATCGGCAACATGCCTTTTACAATTTGTAATGAATTTTACTACATAGCAAAACCACATTATATATACCATACTATAACACGATTGAAACAATAATGCAAGCGTAAGACAAACTCCATACACACTTTTGTGAAAAGGCTCCTATCCAAGTAGTATTAAATGAATGCTGGGAGATTAAATAAGATTAGAATAATTAACATTGGACATGATTGTTGTAAAAAAAGAATATAAAGAACAATTTGATAGTATGGGTAGAAATATTTTTCGAGTAAAATAGTGAACCAGAAGAATGAAAAAATAGAATTTACCAAACAGTTGGTGAAATTTTGATGTTAGAAATAATTATTCTAAAAGTGACGTTACTTTCAATTACATGAAGGATGCGTTTTTCGCAATGGTGACATTTTTATCTTCTATATTGAACGATATTGTTTTCCATGCTTTCAGTGAAAAGACAAAGAAATATACATATTGATAAATAAAAGCTTGCACTGTGGAAGATCAGATATCGTTATGCCCATTGTCAGGGTTGTTTCCTGTACGCCTCTTTCAATGTGATGTCGCGTTGACTCACCCGGGTGAAAAAAAGATGTTAAATCTTAAAATAACGTCACATTGAGTAATTGAGACTCCTGATTTGGTATTTTAAAGGGACGAGAGAAAGGAAAAAAAAAGTATGCAAAGAGGCTGCCAAACAAAAGAAATAAACAGACTAGTAAGATCGCCTTTCCTTTTGTCGTGAAATATTGCTATCTATATATATCTATGACCTTGTTGATACCCTATACATAATTGAACATAAAGTGATTTAAATACTATTGTGTTACTTATAGTTCATTTTTTAATTTGGAATTTAATCCAAACGAGGGGAAGAAGAAGTTCTATATTTTAAAAAAAAAAGCCATAAGTGCTTACAATTGTATATTAATTCGAAAGTACGAAAGTAACACTTTAATTATTTTGTGCTAAAATAGTTTTAAGTTGATTACTTTATTGCACATATGCTGTAATGGTTCAAAATAAACTTTTTGTTTCACATGTTTCGTTCATATAGCAAATACTATCAATTTTAAATGTGCTTTGTTTTTTCTATAATAACCTGCTTTATCCGACAACCTGTCTCATCCAAATTTGTCAATTGTTCCCAGTGTTCCCGAAAACTTTATTTTGACAGATGTAAAACAGGCAAAATAAAAGTCGTCACGCGTAGATGAGATATTCTTGACAGATCCATACCTATGATATTGACATGATATGGTAACAGATAGTAGTGAAAAAAAATATAGCTATTTTTACATGGTCATACAAATATTGCGGTTTGTATACAATGTATTTGCAATAAAATTGACAGAGAAAACTGTCAGTGTTCTAATGAAACAAAAGGCACTAACGTTTGCATTCATTAAGGAAACCGTACCGGTAATTTGTCACATTTTATATGTTTTCTTTAAAGTTTCGTCTTTATTTATCTATGTGTCGGTAATTAGATTATAATTTTCTGTGAAATTTGAGAAATGTTGTAGCTTAGTTATTTGAATTTTTCATTTAACTTTTTATCAATGTTTATGACGTGACGTCATGTCATTAGTATTCTGTCTAAAAAAAGATATTCTATTTCAAAGATGAACTTGAAGTTCATTCTAGAAAATCCAGTAACTGCATTCATGCTAGAACTATGAATTTACCCTTAACAGACGAAAGGCTATTCCAGAGCACAGAAATCTCACGGTGTCCTAAGTGGAGGTTAATGGAATTATTGACAACAATACAACGTTGTGTTTAGTAGGTAAAGGGGTCACAGTATAGGGGTATTTAATCAAAGAGATGTGTACACTTTTCAACCGATGTCTTACCTTTACAGTACAGGGGGATTAAATCAAAGAAATGTGTACACTTTTCAACCGATGTCTTACCTTTACAGTACTGGGGGATTTAATCAAAGAGATATGTACACTTTTCAGCCGGTGTCTTACCTTTACAGTAAAGGGGGATTTAATCAAAGAGATGTGTACACTTTTCAACCGATGTCTTACCTTTACAGTACAGGGGGATTTAATCAAAGAGATATGTACACTTTTCAGCCGATGTCTTACCTTTACAGTAAAGGGGGATTCAATCAAAGAGATGTGTACACTTTTCAACCGATGTCTTACCTTTACAGTATATGGGGATTTAATCAAAGAGATATGTACACTTTTCAGCCGATGTATTACCTTTACAGTAAAGGGGGATTCAATCAAAGAGATGTGTACACTTTTCAACCGATGTCTTACCTTTACAGTAAAGGGGGATTAATCAAAGAGATGTGTACACTTTTCAACCGATGTCTTACCTTTACAGTACAGGGGGATTAATTCAAAGACATGTGTACACTTTTCAACCGATGTCTTACCTTTACAGTACAGGGGGATTAAATCAAAGAGATGTGTACACTTTTTAGCTGATGTATTACCTTTACCTTCCAGAATTACCACCGTAACCCCTTTCTGTGTTTGATACACTGAGTACAGAAAAACCTATGACGTACACGTAGTACTTAACTTTGAGAATGACACTTCATAATATTTAGGAAAGATTGAAACATGTTTGCCATTGTGTACATTAGAATTGACAAGAATGCATATAATCAATTACAGACCCAGGCAGAAGAAACGGTCATGTTATAAATAACGAACCTTAAGTATGTTGGAGATACTCCCACTAGAACAACTAATGTCTGATGTGAAATCTATTAAAACAAAAAACAAAACAAAAACAAACTAACAAACAAAAACAATTAAAAAAAAAACGTCACTGCGTGAAGTTGATCAATGTCTCATTCATTATCTGATAACCATATATTGCTTCATCGAGTAGATATTTGACAGTGTCACTTATAGATCGATCTTCTTGGCTTTTTTTCTAACCTATCTGTCTAACCTCACGTTTGACCTACTTATACATGATGGCGTAGGACAATATCGAATGAATATTTTAACGATTTTCATTCACATTTGGTAGATATTCCTATACTTACAGAAAAATAGGTTACGTACCATTGTTTGATAAAGTGACAGCTAGATGAAATACAAGTTATTAATTCACAACATACTGTTATAAAGCATTCTTACTGAGTAACATTTTCATATGTATATATATTTTTTTGTAATTAAATAACTCTCCTAGCTGCATCTCAAGTCTTTTTTCGGCTCACATGTTATAAATATTTGCAGTGTATTATAGTCTGTTTCACCGTCTCGAGGGGCCTCCGTTGCCAAGAGGGTAAAGTCGCTGACCTTAGTACTCACTCAGCCCCTCACCGCGTGGGTTCGAATCCCGACAGGGTCATTCGGATTTTCATGTGAGGAAGCCTTCCATCTGGCTTGCGGTAGGTCGTTGGTTCTACCCGGATGCCTCCGTGCATTCGGGGTCTTCCTCCACGTGTAATTAGCTGGACGTCGCTATATGACTGAAATACTGTCAAAGTGACGGTTAACTCAAATAGTCAAGTCAAGTCACCGTATCGACGGTTATATTACATTTCATTACAACACTAGTAGCTCAGCCCAAAATGGTTGAATCATATAACCGCTTCACGTTCTTCGTTAATATAATCCTAATCAACGCCGATTTTCTTTTTAAAATGTATTCCTTGTTTAGAATGTTCTAGGTCAAAGGTCAAAGTTTTAGTGTGAGAAATCACTATATTCGTAGTATCTTAATTATTTATCTTATCATTACACATACGCGATAACAAATACAATGCAAAGCAGAATTAAGAATAGTGTAATGTCATTCCAAATAGAAATTCAAGAGATGAGCAATTGCGTATTCAGATGAGACATCTGAGCACAACGCACGATAACAACTCAACTAACTGTACACGTAAAAGGGTTTGAATTGTGATACAGCCATTTAAAATTTATAAGACAAACATCAACTGCATAAAACATTTAAAATTGTCTGTAAAAAGAAAAGCAAAAATAAAGAAAGAATTTACAAACATGAAATAATATATATACAAAGTAAAGAACGACATTACCAGATTGAAAATTCTACTAAAGTAACAAAAAAACGTAATTACGGACTAGATTGAATAACAAAATAGATAACATTTTTTAAACCGTTCTGCTAATTTGATGACACAATATATTGTGGTATAAATTGGAATGTTTTATCAGCACGATGTTATCATATCAGGTTGTTTAATATCTTAAATAAAGTATGCAATCACAGTGAAAAGACAGCCAAAAACGCGAGCTTTCTTCGGGAGAAAGGGTTTCATAAAGCTAGTAAGATGCAAATGAGGAAGAACCCAAGGCGACACAGTCTTAAGTTTTAACGTTTAGGGCCTATTTTGCTAATGTAATATAATATTGGCATCTTTTAAAGAAATGAGTAAACCTAGTCATCAATTCATTTTGAGGAGTTTTTGAAATTTCTTTTTTATATTTGCATAGGTCAGGTTGTCGACTAACAAAAATAAATGATTTAATATTTTAATAAGTTACAGAAAAGTGAGTTAAGCTTTCCAAAGCACGGAATTTTCAGGTTTGTTCGCAATTTAAGACGTTTTAGATAAAATAGAAGATATGATTAGAACATAGAAAAGCAGAATTTACTATCAATTTTAAAATTCAGAATTTATCAAAATGTACAAAACAAACACCAAATGTTTGTTGTTGTTGTTGTACTGCGGTTTACCGTCGCTGCGATAGTATTTAAATGTATTTGTATAATAAATATTGTGTAATGATATCATTACAGAAAGTCGTTAGTTTTGAAAAAAAAATAATACTGTGGAGTGTTTATTGAATTTGCCTTATACTCGTACATGTTCAAACGTTTTACTCGTTTTGTCATATGGTATAAAAGAAAAAAAAGAATTACTAGTATTAGATATATGTACTCATATTTCAGCTATCTGCGAAAGAAACATACATAATAATATCATCAATTTTAAGATCCATAACCTGGTTGTTGTGTCCAATTAGTAATTATTTGTAATTCCTTTACTTATATATTGATTATACACTAAAAGTGGATTTCTGAAATAAAGCCATGATGTTAAAATACATTGTATTAGTGCAGTTGAAAATACATGACGTAACATGGCGATAATGCTCACTCATGTTGACTACTTTGAAATTTATAAAATAAATAAATGCATGAATTATTTTGCTAGCTGATCGTGTAAGGGTATTAAATATACTCTTTTCAAAAGAAAAAGAGAGAAAGGGGGTATGCGTTGGCTAATCAAAGAAGAAATCTGGCACAAAATTATATCAAAGAAAACCGTATATAATTTGAATTATTCATGTTTCAACATATTAGCCCTTCTATTTAAGGACTTGTTCCAACGATGCTCCAATTTAATCATGGCATCCCTGACGAACTGATCATCTTGACGGCCAAAAATGCTTTATCATCCCAAATGACGACATAATAACTGTCAAAATACCTCGCCACTTCCAAGTTTTGAAAAATGGTAAAAATCAGAGGGTGTCAAATCAAGAAAATACGGGAGTGAGGCAAGATGTAACATGGAAGCTGAACTCAGTTGCTGCACTACTGGAACTTTTTAGGTGTGGGCAAATGTAATTTTTTAAGTTTGAATGTAACGAATTAGTACAAATTAATTTCCCTTTGTCCGATATACAATATCTCCGGTAGGTGTCGCCAGTAGTGTTGAAGGCACGAGAGTTTCGTGCTATGTTAAGCAAGAGTGTACAATGCTCATTCCGCTAAGTTCTGTACATGTTATATTTTACAATGTGTTAATGAAGGGGTATAAATGTCGCCATTTTTATATGAAATATGGATCATTTGGATGTGTGACGCATGCATATCGGTTGCCCAAGTGCTATATGCAAATTACATGTTTGTAATTTAATTCAGTCGTTTGTTTTCTATGTTGGAGATAAGAAGGTTGAAGGGAAACGTTGTCCTGGATCAAGAGCATACCTCCTTCGAGTTTTTAAAGGATTCTCCATCTCTTGAATACTGCAGCCCAATTTTTAATACCAGAATATGAATATGAAGAAGAAGGGCAATCATCACTAAGGGTAGTTTCCATATTTATATGCATTTCCTTGTTTATTGTATAGGAAAAAAAGAGGGTCAAGATGGCAATGAAGACGTTCACCCTGAGAAATATTGCCTTCATTGCCTGTACAAGCTATTATAGTATAGCACAGTTGTACCAATTATTTAATACATGCAGAAATACGGCATAATCATTTCAATTCCACAAACCAAACAGTACATGTGGTCAAAATTTGAAGGCCGAAGCATCAAAATCCTGAGTAATATGAAAAAGGCCATAACTCCTGACGTAAGTGGCCGAAATCAGTCAAAATCGAATTTGGCCGAGTGTGTATGGCTATAAACATAAATTGTCATAAAGTTTGAAGATGATTGCTGAAGATATGAAGATAAAGTGAAATCTGGCATTTTTTTTTTAAATGAAAGGGGCCATAACTCATGACCTGATCGGCCGAAATCGGCCATAATCGAATTTGGCTAAAAGATTATGGCAATAAACTTTTTCATGAAGTTTGCTGAAGATGATTGCTCAAGAAATAAAAATGCTGGAGTGAAAAGAAAGTGAAATCTGGTATGTTTTAATATTAAAAGGGCAATTACTCCTGACCTAATTCGGCAATATCAGTCATATACAAACTTGTTCATAGATGAGCTTATGAGACCAGGCAAAAAATTCCAGACGTACCCTCGTACAGTAACTTTGTAACTATACAAAGAGAAAAGAATTCGATATGTTCACAGGCAAAGGCTTAATATTTTATATGGTTATTTAATTGGTCAAATTTAATGTCCAAATTAATAAGTACTTTGTCAATGTGACACATGATTAGTCAGTCATTTTTGTGTTCACTATGCCAAGCGAGAGCAATCCGGCTCGTAATAGCACAAACGCTGGAATGTATCTTGAGAGCATTGCGTAGATCGTTGTCAAATTGTATAAGGTTGGTATGTAATCTACGAGTAGTTCAGAAAGTTAAAGCATATTCTGTTGACCGTCCGTCAGTTAACGACAGTGTCATCTTTCTGATTTCTCTACGTGTACATGTGTACTATTTCACCATGAAAATTATTCAGGCAACGATGCAGATACTCCCAGAGTAAGCTGGGGACGAATGACGTCAAGACACAAGATAGCACCACCCCTGTGTGTCACCTGAGGGACTGAGGGACAGGGCTATGTGGTCGGTAATCTTCAGTGCAGTTACTCAACAGTATATCAGCTCTCAGACGATTCGTCTATATTGTGATTGCTACCTATACGGACAGATTTAATTCAACCTCATCGTCTTGTTAAGTTTCTTTTTTATTTTTTTGTTTATTTTCTGTGATACTCTTGTAACGTTTCAACCATTTTGAAATAAATATTGATACGATCCGCGGTGACCGAATGGTGAGAGCGTTCGTCTCGGGTGCGGGAGGTCGCGGATTCAATCTCCGAGACAAAGTCTCGAAATGACTGAAATACTGTCCCTAGAAAGTGGGGGAAAAAAATGACACTTATAAATAGGTGGGCTTTGACCGTTTTACCTAGACTCTCAAGAAGAGCATATACATTATTGACACAAATGCTATGAAATAATTGAAATAATAAATCGCTTCCACATAAAGTTGCTCATTGCCCGACTTTCAAAATAAAAAAAAAATTCGAAATTTCCCTTGTTGCCAAGAGAAATATTTCAACAATGTAGTTGTTATTCGGTGATTTCTTTTCCTATTTAAAAAAATGTGGTTTATCGGGTTTCATTTTAAACCTTAATGAAACAACTGTTTAAAATTACGTCAACTCTATTTGCATGCAAACATAGCCTTGGAGGTTGTAAAAAAGGAGATAACTCACTGTTCCTGGTTACAGAAGTATACGTGCAATTGAATAAAATTAATCTGAATGTAAAATATTTTTTTATTTTTGTTGAATACTGCTATCGTCACACAATAATGCATGTGTATTCCAGTGAGCTTTAACTATTACATGAAATATCCACAGGTACTTGAGGACAGGATGCTGTCTTTATCAATAAATAAAACCCCGATAGTCTAAACATAATAAACAACAAGGTTACCAACTTCAGCAGGATGCTGAAGGGCACCCATCGGGAATAAGTGTCAACTAATCAATGAAAATGCGCCCATCGATAATATTGGAGAATTCCCACTGTCAGCGGATAATTTTTCTTCATAACTGTTCACATGAAATACAGATATTATTTTTTTAATGCCTGAAATTTCATGACTTCTACTCGAAATTTAGTTTTTTAATTGACTGGAACCTCGATCAACGACATCTATGACGTCATCGCCCACGAATGAGAAAAAGATGTTGAGATTGTATATGAAACAGAACGGGAAGGTAAGAGTGTTCCGAATATATTTGTAACCAAAGTAATTTCGGAATACTCTTACCGTTCCCTGTACATAAACAAATCGCTGCGCTGACCTCATAGATATCGTTTTGGGTTCACTTCCGTTGATCGAGGTTCGAATGGGGTTAAAACCCCTAAATCTCCACTCGTAGTCTTGACATTTCAGACATTAGAAATAATTATATTTGTATTTCTTTTGCACAGTTATGAAGGAAAATTATCCGTTGACAGTGGGAACTCGTCAATATTACCAATGGGCACATTTTTCATAGATATTTTGACACCAATCCTGATGGGTGCTCTTCAGTATTCTGCTGAAGTTGGTTACGTTGTTTTATATATAGTATTTTTTTTATTTATAAAGACCTGGATAGTAAATTATTTATTTGAATGTGAATATTTCGATACATAAACTCTATAAAAGATATGCGGCGTTGATGTGGATTAAAGTAATAAAAATGTAGAGAGGCTATCTGATGTGTAAATCATTATATGTGAGGATTTTCATCTTTGGAAGTCAAAATAAACAAAGATAAGATAGATAATATCAAAGCGTCCGGCGGAGTTAATATTACTGTAATAAAACGCGCAGTTTGTCAGGGAAACAATGGTGCGTGACATTTTTACCATGTGTGTAGGAATATTTACGTAACCGATGAAAATCGTTACAATACTTATTCGGCACTGTCTTACGTCATCATCCACATGTAGATCAAAAGTAAGGTAAGACAGCTACGCCGAACAAACACTTAAAACTTTGCTTCTCTCATTATGAAAGGACTTAAATACTTTGTAGTATTCCCTTTCTGGATGAGAACTTGTCGGCACCGGCGGGGAAGACTGTCATAAGGTCTTTGAACACAGTGAACTGGGACTTCATTCCATGTATGTATATTCCCGACATGGGCGATTAATTGCGAGAATTGCATTGGAGTTAAACATTTTTTTTTTCTAATAAAAATGTATATTCTGACCTGAGTTAATAAGCTTAATTGCCACGATTACTTGTAAGAGTGTTCTACAGTTAATGTGACATAATTCAGATAATATTATATTGCTCAGGTTACACGAGGTCTACGATTATTTGATAGTACACAGTTATTTGTTTAAACTTTATTTAGTTTACATCGATTACGAAACAAGTTATCACAACTTACATTACCGTCCCTAGTGGTCTAGTGGTTAGAGCGTCCGCCTCGGGAGCGGGAGGTCGTGGATTAGATCACCAGCCGCGACATACCAAATCGTAAAACTGGTATTGTTATAGTTCCCTTGCTTGGTGCTCAACATGTAAGGGTAGTTGCAGGACTGGTTGGCCTGGTGTCATGCTAGATGTCTACGGCGTGATACTGCAGTGTGGCAGCACTATATCTGTCTCAAGTAGACATCGTCTCGAAATGACTGAAATAATCGGTGGGATGTTAACTCCAACAAGTAAACAAACACAACTTAAATGAATCACTCTCAATGGCTTTGTTGGCGGCGTATGTGGTCAATATTGTGGGAGGAAACCGGAGAGCCTGGTGAAAACTCAGGAGTCTGGAGGGCGACCACTGTACCCTCTGACGTTCGTAACCAGGAATTGAACCCGGGACGCATTAGTGAGAAGCGAAGCGCGTTACCACTACGCTATCTAGGCAGAGTACACACTTATTGGATACCTCTTTGAAAATACAGGCGTCGTATTGTACCATTAATATACATTTCATATATATTATTCGATCCCGAAAAGAAACGTTTTCCTGAAGGGCAAATGTATGGTTCTTGTAGACAGATGTATATATTGCTTAAGTTCTACTGTCCTGCAGACCATCTATAGAGATCTTGATAAAGACGAAAGATAAAAGTAAGCAATAAAGACATGATACGAATCTGATGTACCATTGACCTCTCCGAATATGGCTGCTGAGCGCAATAGAAAATAACTGGAATTTGGTTATATTCCAAGACGTTTTGTCAGAGACATATCATCATGAAATAGAATCGAACAAAACTTGCTTTTATAGGAACTCCACGAAAAAAACAGACCCCATTTATCTGTCAGGCGACTCGAAATACGAAACTGAAGCGGATACACATTATTGTTTTGCTATATCTAAATTTTGTAACTGCATTCTAACCTTTTTTTTACCATGATATTAAAGTTATAGGCTCAAATGATTGGTGCTAGCCAGTACAATTGATTTATTAAAACAAAATGAGATATAAATGTATCTGATTAATCATTTGCTTTATGGTTCAATATGATTAACATTTTATTACAGATGAAATCGTATCTGAAAACTGCTGAAGAAATACCACATTGAATTATTAACATGCATCAATTTCCTTTCCTTTATTTTACATTCTAAAAGACGCAACCTAAAACGAAATCATGAATAAACGAAAGCCTGTTTCAAAACACGCCATTGCAGTCTCAGGGCGCCTTCGGATGAATTTGATTAAATAAACGACAGAGGCGCAGCATTGTTTGTTGGATTTACGCATTGATTCCTGGTAATAGTCCGCAACCCAGTGCGTATAGGCGCAGTAAAGAGGCGTGTTGATCTAATGTATCTAAAAAGACAGCTTACTTTTGTATACACGTATACATTTATCATATTGTACCATGCACTTTCGGCAAGGAGAAAATGACGGCATCTAGATTTCAGAGGTACACTGTACTACTAGATTATCAACCCTAGACACATTTCAAGGAGAAAATTGTGAGAACACGATACATCAGGTAAAGAAATTAAATTGAGTTGCAGAATCTTAAATACTGTAATTCTTAAAATATGTTTAGTTTTCTTCGGTTATTGATTATCTATTCGTTTGACATACTTTACGGTTTTACGATTAATCAATTGATACCAAAGGTTAAATGATGAAATAATTCCATGAGTACATAGAAGAAACATAGTCAACCAGGATTTTTACAATACAATGGTGTATATTTTGCGACAAAAATAGTCCCATGAACCAGATAAATTCTTACGAAATGTCACGTATGACATTGTCTCTTGAGTGCAATACAGTCTATTCTGTAAATCAATACAGTTAAAGTTAGCGTATACAATTTCTAAATGGCGTTCAATTATCAGCACAGCATTATCATATTAAAATTATTGCTATAAATCCTTAGATAAAACAAATGAAGCTTTCATTTGCGTCATTATATAAATATGCTGTTGCAGAAATACAATATCGAAAAGATAAAATTTGAGATCAAAGACACCATACTTGTAGTGAGAGAATTTATTTTTGGTTCGGTTTTAGAAAACTTAAAATGAGATGTTTGTAATGGATGATTAATACGCAGAAATAACATCACGGAATATCCTAATCAATTATTTTACGAGTACATGCCGTTTTGTAAATGAACATTTCGTCCTTTAAAGTAATGTTTTCTGTTTTCTCAGAAAAGCTTGAGAAAACACAGGAAATGGAAGAGATGACAATCAATCGATAAGTCAATAATCAAACTAAGTAAGTGTGTACAGCCTGTGATTATCAAACATTATTTTATGTTACTTTGTGACACATTGTATCATAGAGAAAATCAAGTTCACCCATTCTAAGCTCTCAGACTGTATATAATTACGTTTAATTTATTTATTTTTAGTCGATTGGGAGACCAGTTCTTATAACTTACACATATCCTTATCGACTGTTCCTAATTTGAAACAGTACTTTGCGCTTTGGAAATATTATTGCCCAAACGGGGTTCGTACCTACAATCTTAGGATTTGCAGCCTATAATGGGTATTGGCAGCATATGCTGTCTTTATTGTCGGAACCATTTTATTTAATGTATTGATTGAAACTCTATATGCATTTTCAAAATAGGCCTTATATATAAATGTAATTTTAACCCATAATCAACCATTCCAAAACTGAATACTCTAATAGCCTCGAGATAATATAACATTTGTTTCTAATATATTTTTTTTAAACATTGGCTTCTGATTCAGCATTCAATATATAAAAGGGGCGCCGTGGGTTCAAACCCTTTGCGGAAGGATTTCATAACATTCACAGGCGTTAAATACTGGTCTAGCTCAGAAAACGTCGAAAGTGATTAATATAAGTTATAACATCTTATTTCCTAATCGACGTAAAATACTTAGATTAAACAATTTCAAAAAAAAAAAAAAAAAAAAAAAAAAAATCTTAAATAATAAAAAAAGGTATGGACCTGATGAAAATCTACCTAATGAGGTGCCCTTATTTCCATTTTCACGATCCTGTCTACGATCAACATGTATTGCTCTTGCTTAATCATCCATATTTTTACAAATTGAATTATCTTAGCTAAAGGGCAAAATACAATTTTTCATAATATATTATTTATAAGATTATGTAAAAAATAATGACTAAATTAAACACAAAAACTCTAACATATGTTCAATCTCAGTCGATTTTAATAATCCCTGGTATGAACTTGATGAGGCTACGAGTACATGATATATATCTCCCGGCTTATCTGTATGCCAGTGAGACGATGGTACTGATGTGAGAGCCTTGTACCATTACCTCGGGAAATTTGGTTTTGCACTTCTGAATAATGCAAATATTTTTGGATGTGTTTTAATGGATGTATCCGAGAGACGTATTCTTTGTATTTTATTTTAAAATTCGAAATTTCTACACGAATTGGAAAACATACTTTAACTTTAGTTGTTTTGGGTATAGTTTATGATTATTATATTCTTAACTTGAACACAACGTATAAGGAAACATGTTTAAGCTTAGAAGCAAAATAATTTTTGGTAATTTTATCCTTATTTTGCTGTGACCTTTGTCTAAAATAGTTTCTAAAAGACGATGCTTATGCAACATTAACACCATTGCCTACCAGCTGATATTATTTAATGAGTGCAAATATGCTGATCCGCATTTAGAACTAGATGCAAATGAGATAAATTTAGGTAATATACCATGGTGAAATATCTCTTAGGTAGTTGAATACCGCATATGTTGTTTTGAAGTCTATCTCATTGGGCAAAATACAGTTAAGACAAAGCCATTATACATATATATGTTAAACGTTGGAGACATGTTTTACCATTTATGAGAAAAAAATCTATATTTACTGTGGTGAGTTGTTCAATACCTAACATTTACATTTATCATTGATTTTAAATATCCAGTTTTTAATGCATACCATCCATATTATACCTTTGATACAACCAGTTGCTTCACAGTTTCATACATCGTAGCACACACTAAGGAAAAGAACTACGCATTCTCATAGAATACTCATATAATATTATACAAAATATATCAAAATAAAAACATAGTTCGGTAAGAAATAATACACTAAAATAAACGAACGCCTGAATATAACAGCAACGTTTCGGTGCCAACGTCAGTCTGATGTATCTAATAGTAAATTGGCGACTAGTCCCTGATTGACATATTTGGCCGGCAGACATCTCGTGAAATAACAATAATACAAAGAGACCAGTCTCGAGACTGATCACGTGACAACACTCTGGAAAAATAACAAACGATATGCTGTGTGTCGATTCGTTTGATAAATCTATTAGGGCGCGATTGCTTTTGAGCTTTTCGACCTACTGTCTAATTTCTTTTGCCAATATCGCTATTCAATTTTGGCTGAAATGCATTTTTCATGGAGATGTATTAGGGACAATACTAAAATTCAATTGACATGTCGTAAATAAATTTAATTTATCTGTCCATCCCTCCAGCGCTTTATCAGTGACTGTCTTTTTAAGTTGAAAAAAAGAGGCATTTCGGAAAATACAAGGAAATCAAAGTATGAACAATGTGTGTGAAAATTTACAAAATTACATGGTAAAGATGACAAAAAAGAATATTACCAAGTTAAATGACAGAACTAATAAAACGCTAGAGAGAGCTAGATTATCAAATCATTATACGCATAGATTCAACTTAATGCTATTTCCGGGAATCTGTTTTTTGTAAATAATATAACTGTCAATCTGGTGTTTGGATATTAAACCATGTCTCAAAAGTACAATAATTTATCATTACAGACATAAAAGTACCCATATGGGTAATACAACACCGTGATCTCTATATGGCATGAATTTCTGAATTAAAAAAAAAACTGAAAAAAAAAACAAAAACAAAAAAAAAAACAAAAACAAAAAACTTATACAATACTTATACAATAGTTTCTAGCTTTGTGTTGAGTGATACCACAAATAGGAAAGCATGAACAACAACATTTTTAGTAGCACATGTAATGGTAATAATAAAAGTTATAATAACATTTTTATTTCAGTAAATTAGGAATTTACAAAATAAAATGCTTTTAAAAGTAACGAATTCAGAATTGTTTAATTAAGAGCTAATACACCGAAAGATGTTTTTAACTTAAGATTTACAAAACCAAATAATCAGCAAATTAAAATTGTCGGTTCATGCGCAGTACGAGTGCCGGTAATCTAATTTTAATGAAATAGCTTTATTTCTTTTGTAAAGATTATGACGTAATACGTTTATTTCAGACATATAGCATGAGGACACACATTCAGGAAAAAAACACACACACATACATATTGATTCCATTCAAACACTTTAATGCATAAAACATAAAATAATAAATTCACATTTAGAAAAGGGAGAAAATATTGAAACGAATTCTCTCATGTGGGTTTGAGATAAAAACAATCGTGCTATCACGGGGACAGTGCATGATTCATTGGTATGGAAATTAAGGCACCGTGACGACCGAAAATGCAAAACAGTTCTGAAGCCGCATATTCGTTTGTTATAGTGGTATTTAAAAAAAAGAAGAAAGAGAGAGAAAAATTAGCACAAATACAAACACAAACATACAATATAAACATACATGCATACGACGAACCTACAACAAAACAAAACAAGGTACTAGGAAGAAACACACACAAACAAAACCAATACCCACCAACAACAGTAACGAAAACAACACAAAACGTAAAAGAATAAACGACAATATATTCAATTTGTATCATTTAAAATTTCAATGTTTTGCTATCTTGCTATATCAGTATGATGATTATGCAAATGTATCGAGCTAATTCCGAACACTACACACTTATGAATAAATTGATAACGCATTTCCATGGAATATTCTTCTAGCTGAATGTTACGATGTGGACAGTTGTGAATTATTTCACTGTAACAGACCTTTGCTAAACATGAAAAGACATGTTATGGTGATTTGTGCGATACGTTTGAAACTAAACCCGTTACAACTATTCATTTTCGATAGTGTAAAATGGCTATATTACTGAACCAGAGAATCATTATAATGTTTCGAATATTTTAAGACTTACAATTCCATATTATTTATCTTAAAACCAGATTTACCATTAAAGGATTAACGGTTACTTCATAACATATTTCACAGTCACAGTGGCTCGAAGTTAAATGAGTCGAATCATATCGTATATCATGGTAGCATTTAAAAATGGAAGGGAGGGCACTGTGTTCGGTTAGTGTTAAGTACAAAAGTGATATATGATTTGTTTTTATTTAAATTGAAGTTTAAAGACATGGTATTGGTGTATTGATTATGTTTTTAACGTCTTATCCTGGGCCAAACATTTGATACGGTGGTCCCATGTTCGTAAGTTATATCCCGAGTCCCTATCCCTCAACAAAAACAGAATGATCAACTACCATTACATTTCTGTCAACACCATACATCCGTTCTACTAGCTTGTTTTTCGCAACAGATGGAAATATATATAAAAAAGTTTGTGAGTTGTTTCTTTGAATGATCATTATATTTGTACTACACCCCCCCCCCCACACACACACAACGCTTAATTAAGTAATAATTCAAAACCCATAACACATACCATGTCCATATACACCTTGATGAAAAATGTTCTATGCAATAGGGTAAACATAACAATCAGGGACGATCATGCTTTGTTATTTCGGATCACTATCACGGAGTACTGGTACATGTATCTTGATTTACATATTATAGCACAAACACGGCATATGCAATGTTAAGTACTATTAAAAACAGTGTTTAAAGTCATTCAATACGAACTTACAATAGTTTGATATTTATGTATCCAACGAAAAATCAAGCTTTTAGAAAGGACGTGAAAAACATATAGACATGAATTTTGTGGTAAGAAATAGGGAGAAAAACAACATTAGCGTTTCGAAGTTTGGAATTTGGTCTTTATAACAATACCTGAAGGTATTATGGACGTTTTTTTTATCAAAGTAGGTCAAAATTCAAGGTTAAATGCATAATGAAGAGGTCCATCCACTTGAGCAACTGTCCAAATACTGAAGGCAATCCAACATAGCACGTAGAAGTTATAGCAGATTAACCAAAATGTAAACATTTCCAGACGTCGCTTTTTTTCATCAAAAGTAGGTCAATGGTCAAGGTCACAAGGTCAACTGCCTTATGTAAAGGTCCACCCGCTTAAGCAACTGTCCAAATATTGATGCAATGAAGTAAGTAATACTTAAATACTTTATTCCATTCTTGTTTTTCTAATAAAAGTACTCGAATAAAGAAAATAGTCAAGTATATGACCAAACTGACACATATTTTACCTTAACAATTGACCATATTTGCTTTGAAATATGATTAGGTATTTTTATTAGAGTATCAAAACTGATGAAATTCGCTTCTTAGTATTTAAGTATTTCTTAGCGCTAAGTATTGTTTTTGGAATTCGAGCCTGTTATCTATCTTCCTTAAAACGATGCTATATGTTTCAATATAACTATCTACATATCGCAAGACTGCATTCATCAGGGATATCTCATTACTGTTTCACCATAAAACTGTCGTTCAAGAATATATATCAACGTATTTTTTATGTTATTGAAAGTAGAATACCTGTAATGGGTACCATTCAGGACTATATATATTTATGATATACTTTTAACCATTTTGTCAACTTCTGTGCAGTTTTTATCAAGTTTGACCGTCAAATAATGATTATTTTTAGCATTGTTTGCCTTTATACTCCTCTAGACCAAATTCTTCCCTGTAAAACTAGACTGCAGGTGCAATATAAATATGGATAAAAGTAGGTTTTGTTGATTTTTCATCAACAAACGAATTTCTATATGATCCATAGATGATTAATTATAAACAAGGACAGGCAGAAAATGAAAGTTCCTTGAATAAATTGTATATTTTTATTAAACATAATGGCACACGCGCATAGAAAATCATTATTTTCAACAATGAATTTCAACTACACAAAGCATAGGAATAAATTGACCAGTAAATATATAGGGGCAACAAAATTATGAAAAAAAAATTCTATTCTCAAATAACTGTGTAATTTTCAAGTTATGTTTCCAAGTAATGTTTTGGAAAAAGTAGAACATAAATAATATGTTGTCCTCCATAAACTGCCAAGGGAAAACTCCAAAATGTTTTAAGCTTACCAATACATGTAACTTGTATTTTCAAAACGTTTTAAATATATATATATGTGTCCTAATTTATAATGTTGAAATAGAAAACAATTTAACCTTTGTATTTAAAACGTCCAGCGTCACTAGGCTAACATAAAAAATAGTACTCTTCTAATGCACATAAACTTCTTTAAATGATTTTTTGCATAGTATACTTTGATAAAACCTTTAACAATACCCAGCGTTTGTCTTTATATAAGAAAATATACATAACTGGCAATTCACACGCTACAAATTTATATCAATTGTTACCTCCCAAATAACACAAACTCATTTGCGAAATACACGTTAAAGTGTATATCGCCTTGTCTTTACTCTATAAATAACAGTGAATATTCATAAGAATATCTTTGTCAAATGTTTGCTCTCAGGGCCTACATATTATTATATATGGAGAAGTTTCTGATTTATTGTTCCCAATATGCCAAACTGATCAGAATGTTCGGGACGTTAGCCAGTGTTTACTGTCTCGGATTAAAATGCATTCCCTATGGGAGTTGTTCTATCCTATGCATTGGTCTAAAACATTAAGTATGGATATATAAAACACTAGGGAGGCGTACATAATGATTTCTATTCAGTACCGGAAGTGTCAGCTTATTTTTACCATCTTCTAGACCAAATCGGCAATGATTGCATAAGTATCTCGAGGGAATGCAGTAATCAAACAAGCATGATAAAATAAAACACTAGTATATATTATATTTCACTTAAGCTTTATTACAGATACTAAGCGTTCAAACATAGGAAGAAATGATACTAATTTGATAAGCAGTGGTCTCGTTTGTAACAGAAAAATTGCTATACATCAAGGTATGTGGTTGCTGAATTGGTTTAACGCCCCGGTAACAGTATTTCACTCACACGGAGATTATGTCTTTTTGAGACAGATGTAGTTCAGCAATATGTGGTAGGGTATAACATCAAGTAACAATACTCTGAAATCAGATCAACCAATTATGGAACTACCCTGTATATATGTTGAACACCAAACAGGGAGCTACCGATACTTTTATTTACTACTTTGGTATGTATTGGTCGGGGATCGAACCCATTAGCTTCCGTCCACTTGGTGGATGTTCAAACTTTTCGGCCGCCACAGGACAGGAATGGACAAGTTCTTGCCCAACACAACACATGACTTTCATCTTGCTCTGCATCTCAAAACCTCTTTATACTTTGATTCACGAGCCCTTGATTTCTCTACACTCTTCTCGATCCCATTAGCTTCCGTCCACTTGGCGGATGTTCAAACTTTTCGGCCACCACAGGACAGGAATAGACGAGTTCTTGCCCAAAACAACACATGACTTTCATCTTGCTTTGCATCTCAAAACCTCTATATACTCTGATTCACGAGCCCCTGACTTCTCTACACACTGAATCCCTCAATATGAACTATTCTTTTGTCTTGTATTATTAAGTTAAAGTATATCTCTATTGCCAAATTGCATCTGTTATTGAATCTAATAAAATATGATACAAAGCCTGTCCTGAACTGTAATTTGAAATACGACAGCGTTCATGATAATGAATATTATAAACGGTAGGGATATTCCTTTCTCAGTAGATCTTTGTCAATTCGAGTAATTCTCTTTTGGGTTCTATTTTCTGCTTTCCTCTCACCTTTACATTGGCAAGGCAGCTATTTTCCATACTAATTGTTATTGCTATATACCGCCGTGGCTTTTTCGATAATAATGAGTTCAGGTTATTCTTTGCTCTCAACAGTTCTCAACGGGCGTACCCCTCGACTTGACCTCGTAATGAGAACAATAAAATGATTCTAGACTCTACTTCGATCCACGCTTCCAAACCGAAAACAATCAGAATCTTAGACAACACCTTCCATCGACATGCCCTTATCAATGTTGATCTATTTCTCGCAGGCGCCGCCTTATCACCATCAATCAGAGATAAGAAATCACTAGACACACAAGTTTGATGGATTCGACAGTGGATAAGGCAATAAAGCAGATGGACTTGAAAATGGGCTTTAGGTGCATCTCCACATTGAAACAAAGTAGTCGAAAAATATCTACACTAAATCGTTGCTTGAGCTCTTGTAAAAGCGGAGTGTCAATGAAAGGTAGATCGTATACATGTATAACCAAACGTGGTTAAATAGTATACAAAACAGAATGCCTGGGAAGAAAGACGTTTTAGCTACATGTTACATACCACCGCTGCCACGAAAGAAGCGGGATATTGTGCATGATACGAGTACACGTCCCAGTCAATACTAACAAGGTTTACAAATTCATTAAAAATGGTACAAATATACAAATAGTTTCAGGAATGTTTAGCCCTATGTTTGAACAAAGTGATGTATGACGTCACTTACCATGATATCGCCTACAGACTGTCTGTGTGTATAGACAATGGTATTAAAGTGACTGGTATATTTTCCATGGGATGTTAAACACGTCGACCAAAACATTTTACTACAAAATATCAGTGATGCTTTAATGATAAAAAACGAATATTGTGTGAAAGGTGCAATGCATATATGTTACTTATTAAGATTCAGTCTAAAAATCAATATATTCACAGTTCCTGCATGCCATTTAAATTCACGTACATTTATTTTCTAATGGTCTAAAAGCTATTAGTTTTTCTATAGTTTAACTGCTCTAGTCGTTTAAGATGAAACCTTAAGACCAAAAAATCAAGTGTACATTCGTTTCCCTTTAAAATTATTTTGTTACTGGACTGTTTGATATACGGCAATGGACATTAAAGATGCAGTATTTAACTGTGAAACAGTTTGTACTTTACTTGGTTGTTGGAAACTGTGAACATGGGCGTTTACTTTTTTTCAGATATAATATCACGAAAAAAAAAATCAATTCAAAGGTTAGTACATTTTAAAAATGATTGAAATTAACGTTTACGACTCAAATCACGGAAGAACGTTGTTGACTGTTTTCATTATACCTTTATGAACCGATAACATTTATTCACTGATATTGACACAATATCGTATCATTTAATATCTGATTCCATTACATGGCAGTAGCCCTCCTGGCTTAAAACAATTGCATTTTCAGACACTTCGGTATCAATTTAGACTCGACACGATGTTACATGTTTGCCTATTAGTAATCTAACCAATCCTATTAATAAAAAATAAACAATAACCATTCATAAAAATACTAAAATAAATAAATAAAAAAATAAACAACTATACTGCAGGAATACATCTATCTCCAAAACTTATTGAAGATCAAGTGGATAAATTACTTTATTTTCATTTAATCTATCCTTTTGAAATTCATTGAAGGAACATGTCATATATTTTGATAAGTTAGTTAGTAAGTACGTAAAGTCTTTATCTAAAGTGGATAACATATTTAGCATAAACCAATCTTCCATATGGTCCACATAATGTTTTCTTTATTTAAAACTTTATTAATCCAATTCCTGATCAATGTTGATCAATATTTAAAAAACACGAGTTGGTTATATTGAAAATCAGTACAATTCCAAATAATCATTTTAATAATCTGCGAAAGATGTGTCAAATTAAATCCGAATGACGACTTTCAGTGGAGAAGTTTTACAGATGAAACAAGTAATCCTATCCCCGGGGACCTCATATTTTGGATGAATGTGCTTTTAAGAAATTATTAATTTTGATTGAACGTAAACAGAGGATCACTTCACATACATTTTTAAAACCTGATCCTGATTTCGAAGAACTTATTTTCATTTTTTGGAACTCAGTCACACTAGAGAAACGACTTATAGTCGGTTTTCGACTAAAATACTTGGTAGTGAGTGGCCAGTTAGAAGTGCATGTAAGTGCCGTTCAGTCATCAATAATGTTCGATCGCTTGTACGAATTTTCCGAAACGTTTGTCGATGACAATCAACGAGTGCGTGGTTGTAAATATGTGACTGATTTTGAAAATATATACAAGGTATGTTACAATCTCATTTTGAAAAAAAAAAGATTTTGAAACAATGTTACAACACTCCATGGCAAAGACACGTGGCCTGAATATGGGCCCTAATTAAATATTGAAAGTAGGCTCTGTGGAGTTATGCAGAAGTGGATTGTGGATTGTCAAATATTGCATTTTAAGGATACTCAAACGATGTTTTATTGCCATTTACTTCAGACTGGGATAACAAACACTGTCTGTATTATACCTCTTGTCCGTCTTTGTTTGGCGAGTGGTTGTTAACTTTTGCTGTTCGTTGCCAATCAATTGCTTTAGCTCTACTATCATAAACTGCTCGCTTGCTGGTAAGACCATATTAGACTAACCGAGACTCAGGAAAACGATAAACGATTTAGTGTTTTTAGCGACTTTGGGAATGGCTATAATCTTAGTTGTGGGAACGTGTGTTAAGACCCTTTTGTCATATGTATATCTGCAGAATTTTGACATCATTTTGTTTATTTGGCAAATATTTCGATAATAAAATATGTAACTAATCCACAAAAGTGTTTTGATGAGACCTCCAATAGCCGACAACTGACAGCCTTAAGTTTTATAGACTTCCTTCAACATTGATATGATATCTGACAAAATGTTCAGATATTGCCATTCAATTTTTCGGTTAAATTCGTATCATGAAAAGGTTCAAAGAATGAATGGATATATGCTAGGTAAAACAAGAGGTCTATGACAAAATTTAAATTAATATCAATGATCATTAAAATGACTCCCTTTTATCAGTATATTTTGTGGTCGAGTGGTCCCCAACGGATACATTTAATAGTTTCATTCGGTAGTAGACAGGGCTTTGGCACACTTTGGTCTTGATTCCCTATGTTCGATGTCATCATCTTAGTAAAGGCTAGTATCCTGCGATGAAAAAAAAAAGAAAAGAAGAGAAATCGGACAAGCATCGTTGTACTGGAAATGTTAGCGGGCTTCTTTCAGCGATATGAGTATGTGTTGGATGAAGATTCAGCAGGTCTTGCCATCATATACTGTTGGTTGATGGATGGACATGCTTGTATGGTCAAAACAGCGATCTGGCGATTTTTTCGTATCCAATGTATTATGAGATGGACCTAACAATGGTTTCATTTTTGTTAGTGCCTTTGATACTTTTAATCGGGTAAAAAAAGCTCAGCCGGCATGAGGTTAGATTTTCACTATTATAATCATGATTCGTCCGTGGATATGGTATGTATTCTGAAGAAGACACTCATATGCGTATTAAGGTTTGATAATAAACAAACATTTTATTTTCGTCGTGATTTTGTTCCCCGATTGCCTCAATCCAACGTCTCCTGCATAATACACTACATCATATTTTTATGAAGAATATATCTGTCATTTGTAGAGAAACTCATTAAAAAGGGAGTACTCCATTAATATGTATGACGAACAGTACAACCGTTTAAAATCCTAAAATAATGATGAAATAAAAGATCAACACAAGTTGATTATGTATGTTAAAGAGGACACATATGTGGCTTTATGGGACGTTATCTGATTGTATATTCGCATTAAACCTTGGGCCATAAAAGACCAATATCTAAATCAAATTTAAGCGACACAACACGATGTGAACAATCTAGATGCTACATATTCGACAAGAGCAAGTCTTGAAAAAAAATAGAAAAACTACATTCAGTGACTTAAAGTACTTACCGGAAATATCACAAAAACTCGCATCGTCCTGGTTAATTCCAGTTTTCTATTATACTGAGACTGACTGTGACCAATTCAATAATAAATGTAAGTTAGACATACCTTTTGTTACACAAATGAACCATTTAAGTTCCACACTTGACGTATCTATTGCCGGTTATTTCTGTTTGTAATTTGTTTCTGTTACTCAGAGGGAAAGAGATCAAAGAAACGAAAACATTGGAGTGTATAAAACGCGTGAGTTATTTTGCAGGACAAGAAATTTCTTATCTAAAATATATTAAGTTGAACGGCCACAATTGCTTCGCAATACAAGACACGGGTCATGCTAATGTCATTAATCGAAAAATACAATTATAAAATTTAAGCCAGGATTATAACGCAAGCATATTAAAGAATGCCATTTAAATCCATCGCTATTTCATATGAAGAAAATCGATGTTTTCAATCTTAAACTTAAATATGTCTGTGTATGTACATGTATAACTAAAGAAAAGAAAACAGAAGCAAACACATCAACTGGTAAATGCAGTTGCATATGGCCGTTTGACCAATTTTCATCCTTCTGATGTTAACTGACTTATGTGCTATCGAACAGCTACGCTTGAATAGCAGAGAGACGGTGGTTGACCTGACTTACATAATTGTTTGTGATTGACGCCACGTGGAAACGCGGCGTCAGTATGGAATGGATTTTATTTTTGGCAATGGAGCCGCATAATCAAAACAGGGAGAAACCATTGTTATTATTGTAAATATAAAAACATGCAATATGCTAAAAAAAACTTTATGAATGAATTACTTACTACTGATAACAATAAAATTACAAGATTCAAAATATGCAAATCTCCTATCGTTATTAAAAAGAAACTGGACTCATAAAATGTGTATTTGACGACTTCTCCTTAAACTTGTTGGCAACGGGTTTTAAATTTTGGTTAACGGACCTTGCAAGTAACCTGATTCATTAAAGCTCAGAAAAAAAGAAGATGTTTTGAGATCTTAAAATATACAGAATTTAGATACAAACCGTCAACTTGAAAAAGCAATGAAAAAGCAGTTAAAATATAAGTGATACAGCATATTTAGAAAGTGTAAAAACACACAAATAATATACATATAGCCGTAGCGGACATGTCTAATTTACGGCTCCAGGCCCAACCTGTGGTCCCAGTATGTATAGTGCTTGAAATGGGTAAATTTAACTGAACATTAAATAGCTTATGTGGTAAAGCCTTGTAAATATATATTAATTTTAATATATATCTTCAATACTAAAAAAATGCCATGCTCCTACGTCACGTTACGTTATCAAGGGATGTAATAACTATCGGGAAGATTGTTAATACCGGGACTTGTACCTGAATCCCTTACCAAATAAAAACTAATCTAGGCTGAATGTTTCGTCATCATTGTCCTTGTTGTTGTTGTTGCTGCTGCTGATGATGATATTTTTACATTGACATTAATACCGCCTTAGTTGCTTACTGTCTCGAAATTCCATGCATCTTGCAGACCCTTACTACTTAATTAAATATATATGAAAGTAATTACCTGTTGAAAATGTATCTTCATTGATCTATAATTAGTTAATTTATGGCATCTCAGACCATCATCACAAAATGTGTCTACTATAATTAAAGGATTGTCTATGCTTTTCTGTTCTATATTTCTGAATAAATTGATAATATAAGTTTTTTGTTGTTTTTGGACCTTTTCTGTATGGTTTTACTTTATTTAAGTCGTGCTTCAAAAACATGCGCGGCGTCTTTGATGTTTTGAATCAAAATTAGTTTTGTACTGTTTGTGAGCAGTTGCTTAAATGTACACTGCTAAAACTGAAAAAGTGCACTGCTTATCTTCCCGCCAAACTGGTGGACGTATTAACATAGAATACGTCACGTCAGAAAATATAGTTGTAAACACAAATACGATCTGACGCGTCCTTGTGTTTCTTTTTTGGTAGAGCATCAGCCCAAGAATCGTGAGGTCGTGGGTTGTTTCCTTGGCCGCGATATACCATAGTCGCAGAAATGGTACTGGTATAGCTCACTTTGATCTCAGCATATATGCGTAGTTCCAAGACTGGTTTGCCCATTGTCAGGATAATGTGACTTGGTGTGGTATCATGCCACATGTCTACAGCGGGATACTGCAATGTAGCAATATTATACATGTATCAAGTAGACATAGTTTCCAAATAACCTGAATACTGTCAGCGGGACGGACGTTAAACCCAATAAACAACAAAAAATGTGATCTTTGATCAAGATAGGCCATGTGTTATTTATTTCCAGCGTCATAAAGGTAAACAAGCGCAGAAATTTCATCCGGGATCCGGTAATACAAATACAATCCACATTTGATTAAGGGAATCGGAAGGGGAGAACCATTATGTGTGGCTTAAATGAAAATTTTCACATACTTGTATCATCAAGATGAGAATGTGATGTTCTTTTATTGTATTTAATATTTTTTTATTGTCAAAACACCCATTTCCCTCTTATATTGAGAGTTACATTGTCTGTGTCTAATATTAAAAGAATAACAGTCATTGAAAGGTACAATTTGTTAACTGTTACAAACACTTTGTCAATGATTAATATTTAATTTTCTGTGTACTCTTCGGGTGATAATACTGAACAATTCCAATCGTTTTTCCAATGTTGAAATTAGGTCTTGACACATTCAAAAGGCACACATCACATGAGGGTTGTCACAGTCAACAGGTGTCATGACAGTTCTTTCCGCTTGCCCTGTTGATGAGATTGACATCATGTGTATTGCAGGCTGCTCCCATGACGTGACAGTGAATTTTCTACTTACAATCACATTACCACCACTTATCCATACATTCGCGTTGGAAAATAGTACCACTGGTTGTAGAAGTCAACATTGTAGTTTTAATAAAAGTTAGATATATTGCAGGATTTTGAAGGTATAGTCACAATTTCTGTGCAAATAAACTGTAAAAGAAGCAAGTCTATAATTCATTCTCCATCCACAGTTTCATTCATTAAACTACCTATAAATAACCTTATTTGCACCACAAATTTACAGCTGCGGAATAAGCTAAATTGGTAAGAGCGTCGTTCAGTATTTTGTTTTTGCAAGGGGTCGGGAGTTCTAGTCCAGCTGAGACCTTTTTTTTAAATCTTGGGTTATATATTAAGATTTTTTTAATTCTAGTTTTTATGCTTCCATTCTTTTGCGTTTGTTAACCTTTTGATTTAAATCGTAGACCGCAGGACCAAGATATTCAGTAAAGAAAATCGACCTCTCTATATATGAATTATTTATAAAGAGGACAATTTTTCTAATATGAGGGTCCTGCGCATAGACAGGTTCGGTTATAAGGTTAAAAAAGGAAAAAGGAAAGGGGGCAGTATGTTAAATGTAAGCTGTCAATTGAAACATTTTGTTTTTAATCTTTTCTTGTTAGAGTCTTAAATGACTGTAGTGTCTCTAGTTGCATTTGTACGTCACAACTCAGAAAGTACTTTAGGGATTGAGTTTATAAAATGGTCAAACTTAACTTATGAAGAATATTAACACTACCTTGCTTCATCTCTATTAC
This sequence comes from Solen grandis, assembly GCA_021229015.1. NCBI lineage: Eukaryota > Metazoa > Mollusca > Bivalvia > Adapedonta > Solenidae > Solen > Solen grandis. Next base: position 150 of record JAIFHC010000096.1, on the reverse strand, counting down.
TTACTTGTATGGTGAAATTATGTTTTTCTAGAACCCATTTTAAAAACTATTGAAAGCATGGATATCATTATTTACACATGGGAAGGATGTGAAGTGACAAAGAACAATAACTTTATCTTGTCCCATTTTCTTGCTTTTCTATTAAAATTA
>JAIFHC010000788.1:0-50000 GCA_021229015.1 Solen grandis | reverse complement strand
TTGCCCCAATTAAAAAACCAATAAAATAAATATTCTTTCTTTTTATTTAAAAATTTTAAAGCTTTTTAAAAGGATGGATCCAAAATAATACCCCTTTTTTGAAAAACAAAAAAGAAACTTGTTTTAATATTTTCACCCCAATTTTTTAAAAGGGTTTTTAAAATTTTAAAAAAGTGTTTATTTAAAAGGGCCCCCGGGAAAAGTCAAATTGCAAATATTTTTTTTAAAGGTAGAATTTTAATTTAGAAAATTTTGGGGGCATGTAAGCAAGCGAAAGGGTTAAAAACGTTTTACCTGGGGTCATGTGAGGGGGGGGCCCCTTTTTTTGGGTTCCCGTTTTTCTCTATATATTTTTTTTGAAAAAGGAAAAAAGTTGTGTTAAAAATTCATACTTTTTTTTTGGGCCCTTTATTCTTTTAAAATACCTCGTTTTAGATTTTACTTTTGTTATTTTCGTTTTTTTAAAAATGAAAAAAAAAAAGGAAAAAAGTTTCTATTAAAAAAAGGGGATCGTAAATGAACAAAGTTGGGTTTTAAAACACTATTTTCCCCAATAGGAAAATGCAGGTTTTTATACCACAGAAAAAAAAAAATTTTTGGGGAGGGACGAAATTTTTTTAGAAAAATTTTTTCAGGATGGCTTGCCCGGTTGGCGCAGAAACCCCTTTCGTTTGTGGGAAAAAAACGGGGTTTTACGGCTTTCCGCAACCTGGGGAAAAACGAAAAGGGTTTTTTTTGTTTTTTTCAGTTTTCCCGGGCAACCGGGGGGAAAAAAAAAAAGGTTTTTATGTTTATTTTTTTTTATTATTAGGGCCCCCCCCCCCGAAAAACCGCGGAAAACGTTGGGGTTTTTTATTTTTTTTTTTTTATTTTTTTCCCCCCTCTTTTTCCCCAAACCAAATTTTGGGTTTAAATTTTTCCAGTTTTGCCAGGGGGGGGGGAAAAATGAAAATTAAATTCCCTCGAAAAAAAAACGAAAAATTTTTTTTAAAAATTCTATCTTTTAAAAATTTTAAAAATGACGTAAAAATGCGAAAGATTTGCGTCCCCTAAAAAATCCACTGGAATAAAAAAATTGCTTATGTTATAAAGAAAAATTTGGGAATTTCTTTGAGAAATTTCTATGGGCGTACTGAAAGAAAGCAGTAAGGTAAAATTTTTTTCCCTGTGTTTATGTGAGGGGGGCCCTTTAAATTTTTTTCCCCGGGTTTTATCCCCTTATATATTTTTTGAAAAGGAAATGTCTAGGTAAAAAATTTAAAACTTTTTTTTTTGTGCCCTTTTTTTTCATTAAAATCCCTCTTTGTTAGAGTTTTTTGTAATTTTCTTTTTTTTAAAAATGAAAAAAAAAGGAAAAATTGTTTCTTTTTAAAAGAAAGGAAAATGGAAATGAACTTTTTTTGGTAGAAAAAATTATTTAAATATGGAAATGCAGGTATTTTCCCCCAAGAGAAAGAAAAATTTGGGTAAGGGGACATTTTTTATGAAAAAAAATTTCTTTCCAAGGGGGGAAAAACGTATAGGGTTTGTTTTTATGTTTTTTCTTTTTTTATTTTTCCCCCATTTTCCCCAAAAAATCTAAGATTTTTTTTCAGTATGCCCCCGTGTTGAAAACATGAAAATTAAAGGCTCGACAAAAAACGTTCAAATTTTTTTAAAAATTCTTTTTTTTTTAAAATTTTTTTCCAAATGAGTCAAATGGTAGTTTGGGTCACCATCAAAAGTTTGTTCGCGTCGGGACCCTTTTAAATTTTTTTTGTCGTTTTATTTTTTTCACAAAAGAAGTATTTTATTTTGTAAGGGAAATTTTGGGGTTTTTTCCCAAATTTTTCAAATTCGAAAAAATTAAGAAATTTAGGGAAAAACCCCGTTTTTAAAAAACTTTGGTCCTAAAACTACCCTTTAATTTTAAAAAGGCTATGAGCGTTAGAAGTAAAAATTTTAAACGGCTAAATGGGCCCCAGGGGTTACTTTCTTTTTTCTAAAATTTTTCCCCTTTTAAAAGTCACGGGGTTTGACGTCTTTTAAAAGGGGAAAATCCAAATTTTTTTCTGGTTTTCTTCGCTCGGGGCATCAAAAATTTCGGTTTTTTTAATAAAATTTGAAATTGCAGCAAAAAAAAAAGTATTTTTTTAAAAATTTCTACCCATTTTTTTTTTTGGCGATATGATTTCATTTTGCCCCGTCGTTTTTAAAAAAATTTTTGTTTGCGCCCTAAACCCTTTTTTCTCCCCCGTTTATTTGATTTTAAAAATAAAGATTATTTTAGGGAAAAAATGTGCCCCGGTTTTTTAAAATTTCCCAAAAAATTAAAAAAGTTTAAAGATTTTTTGGAAATCCCGGGTTTCGTTTTGGGGCCAAAAACTTTTTTTTAACGTTACAAACCCCCCTTGTGGTAAGAAGCATAAAAAAATTTGGGGGCAGCAATTGGATAGAGGTTTTTCATTCTATTTTCTGCATTATTTTTTTTTGGTCAGGGGTTTTTGGGGGCGTCAAAAAAAAAATAAAAAAGCTTTTTTTAAAGATTACTCCGCTTATTTATGAATTGGGAGTCAGTTTAATTTTAATCTTCAGAATTGTAGATTTTAAGATTGAAGGTTTAAAAACCTGCAAAAAATTTTGTTTTGTCACGTGTTTATGACTATGCATATTTTAAGCAAGAATTTTTTTAAAGAATCAAAAAAAACCCCCAAATTAAAACCCCAAAGAATTTATAATTTTAAAAAAGTCGAAATTAGTACGTTTAAAGGTTTTCCCAAATTTTAAGGGAATTTCGTCATAAAACATGTGGGAAATTTCAGTTTGGGGAAACCCAATTAAAACAAACCTTTTCGCATCCCCGAAAAATTTTTTTTTTTTGGTTTTTTTAATAAAAAACTTGTGAACACCCTTTTCAAAAAAAAAAATTTTTTTTCTTTAGTCATTTTATTTTGACGTCGTTGAAAATAAAAAATCATTATTTCAATTTTTTTTGCGCCTAGCTATGAGTTTTGGGGGCCCTTTTTTTTAAGCATCCCCTTAAAAAAAATTTTGTTTTGTACTTGTTTTTAAGCAAAAATTTTTAAAAAAAAACAAAAGTTTAATTTTAATATTAGTTTAATTTAAATTGCCGTACCCCCTTGCGAAAAAAAAGTCCAAAAAAATTTCAAGTGATTACGTTTTTAAAAACATGACTTATTCATGTTTTTCTTTTAAAAGGGCTTATTCATGAAAATTTTCTTTTAAATTTTTTAAGAAAGAAAGAAAGTGGTCTTTGGGGGTTTTATTGAGGGGAAGATCCCCAAATTTTTTTTTTTTGCAGGAAAGTGTGCCCTTTTTGGTTTTTAATAGTGAATTTTGATACGTTTTTGGTAGATAAGTGCATTTTCGATGAATTAGTATAATTATACTAGACCCCGAAAACCATACGGATATCTTATTGATTTGTTATCCCCCGGCTTTCCAAAAACCCGAAGAAAAATTTTAAAAATTTCATGAAATTCTCCCCACTGTTTTTTTATGTTTTTTTTAAATGATAACGGTTTCCCTTTTTCAAATCTGTAAAAAAAGCCCGTATAATAAACAAATGAATTGGGTTTAAAGTTTTTAAAAACTTTTTTAAAAAAGTTAAATTTAAAAAGAAAAATTTAAAAATTTTTTTTTGTTTTTTTCTTAAACCTCTGCCTTTTTTTCCCAAAGTTTTTTTTCCAAAAGTAAAACCCCAATTTTTAAAAGGGTTTAAAGTCATGGATTTCAAACTTTTTTTTTTTTTCTTTACAATTCAATTTTTGGGGGGCCCAAATTTTCAAGGGAAAAATTTTTTAAGTAATATGCTTTCGAAGAAAAAAATATTAAATAAAAAAATTTAAAAAAAATTTTAAAATTTGACTCCGTTTGCAATTTTTTTTCCTTGACATATTTTTCTCGGCGACGTTGACTCATTTTTTTGTAATATTTCACCCAAATGAAATCTTTTTTTTGGGGCCCCCATGACCCAGGGTGCCCTGAAATTGTTTTCACATTCCTTTAAAAAAGTGCAGTCCCTTTATTACGTGAAATTTTATAATTTCACAAACGCGGATACGTTACAGTGTTTAATGTATTTCATATAGGGGGAAAAATTGATTGAAAAATAATCTCCAGGGGTCTCTGGGGGGGGAAAATAAAAGCTTACGTACCCAAAACAAATCATGAAATAAATACACACGTTGTTTGCGGCGAGCAAGGACTATATTTTAAAATGGCAGAATGTTTGTCGTTGTATTTACACCCCAAAGGTGCCAGTAAGACATGTACTGTAGATTTCCCTTGTTCCGTTAATGACTAAAAAGTAATATTAAAAATCATGTATTTTTTTAGTGCACTGATGGGACAAAAAGGAATTTATTTTTTTCCAAAAAATTTTGAATTTTTTTTAGTTAGCATCGTTGTTTAATTTTAGAAGCAAAAAACAATACTTTTGAAGTCGTTTTTTTTAAGAAAAAAAACGAAGCGGCTTTCCGTTGGGTTATTTCAAAAGGTATTAAATATATAAGTTAATACAAAAAAAAAGGGAAAAATGATGCAAATAATGTATGAATTTTAAAACGTAAATCATCTTTATCTTAAATTTTTTACTTACGATTTGGGGTTTAAAAAAAGCTTTAAATCTTTTTTTTTTTTTATTTTCTTTTCTTTTAAAAAGATATTTAGAAAGCAAAAAAATATGGATTTATTTGATTATGACACGTTTTCTATCATTCTAAAAAAAAAAAAAAAAAAAAAAAAAAAAAAACCGGGGAAAAATTTTTAAAAAAAAAATTTTTACCCTCAAAAATTTTTTTTTTCTTCGTTTTTCAATCGTTTTTTTTTTATTCTTTTTTTTGAATCTTTTTTTTTGGGTAAGCATATGGCTTAACATGAAATTTTATTGAAATTTTGGGACCCACAAATGAAATTGTAAAAAAAAAAAAAATTTATTTTAAAAATCAAATTACTTTGTCCCTTTTAAAAAAATGGTTTTACATTTGCAAAATTAGGGGGAAACCAAAGACAGGGGTGTAAGCAAAAAAAATAAAAAATAAGTTTTTTTTCTAAAAAATTTTAAAACGTTTTTAAAAGTTAAAATTTTTTTAAACTATTCTTTTGTTTTGGATATTTGTTTAAATTTTACAGATTTGGGAAAAAGAAATTTTTAAAAATTTAGAAAATTAAACAATCGATAGGAAGATATACATGTTTTTTGCATTTTCTTCAGGTTTTCAAAAAACTTGAAAAGAAAATTTGAAATAAGATACCCTTTAAAGGTTTTGGCTCTAGTATAATTATACTAATTCTTCGAAAATGCGACTCATTTACTCAAAAAGTATCACAATTAAATATTCAACGCAGGCATTCTTTCCCCGAAAAAAAACAATCGGATTTTGGGAAAAAACCAAAACCCAATGCCCCACTTACATGTCTTTCTCCCAAATTAATAGTTTTCCCCTGAAAAAGGGGCCCTTTTACGAAAAACATGAAAAAGTCATGTTTAAAAAAGAAATTTCACTTGAAATTTTCTGGACTTTTTCGCGAATGAAAAGGGGTTCCGGCTTTTATTACTTTTTTTAAAAGTTAAAAATTTTACAATTTTTGTTTTTTAAAATTTTTTTGCTTACAAATCAATGTTGTCTTTAAAAAATTTTTCCCAAAACAAAAATTCTAAAAGGGTTTAGGGGTTAAGTTTGGCATCAATGCTAATGACGGGGAGCGGGGAAAACGTTTTAAAAATAAAAATTTTTTTTATATTTTGCGACGTAAAAATCAAGTGACTAAAAAAAAAATTTCTTTTTTGCAAGGACTTTTTTCAGCTAACGTTCTATTAATCCAAAAAAAAAAGAAAACTTCGAGAATGCGAACAGGTTTGTTTTCACATTTTCAAGTGGCATTCCATCAAAATGAATACTGCCATGTTTGTTTTCCCGTAATCACTTAAAATTTTTCAAGACCTTTTTTAACGTACAAAATTTTTACATTTTTTAAAAGTTTAAGTTCATTGGTCAAATTTGGCGATTTTATATGTTTTTTTCAAAAAAATTTTTATATTTTAAGTATGCATGACGTCATAATCCCCGGGACAAAACAAAAATTTCTTGCATTTGCTTTACTTCAATTTTTCTCTTCAAATTTTGAAAAAAATAATTAAGATTGACTTTTTAAAAAATGATATCGGAGCGAAAGAAAACTTTTTAAAAAGAAAATTTTTTTTTGTCTTTTTGATGCGTCATAACCACTAATAAAGAGAAAATTTATTCAGGGAAAAAAGAACGTTTAAAATTTTTATGCCGATGTTTTGTCCAAATTTTTATGCTTGTAAAAAGCATCCCGGGGGGTTTGTAACATTTAAAAATTTTAAATTTTTTTTTCCCAAAATTTGAAACCCCGGTATTGCCATAAAAAACTTAATCTTTTGGGTTTGGGAATTTGAAGCCAAGCTGGACTTTACATCCTAAAATACATCTTTTGTAAAAATTTAAGATAAGGCCCATATTTAAGGCTAAAAGCGGGGAACAAAAAAAAATTTTGAAGCTTTACGTCAAATCTGACGTCAAAATGACGCCCAAAGAAAATTGAAAAAGATTTTTAAAGTATAAAAAGATAATTTTTTTTCGTGCAATTTCAATTTCATTAAAAAATTTTTGCAAAATGTTTGATGCCAGAGGGAGAGAAATCTTTGAAAAAAAAGGATTTTGTCCATTAAATGAAGTCATAACCACGTGACTTAAAAGGAAATCTTTCAAAAGAAAAGAAAAATTGAACCTTTTGGGGGGAATAAGCTGTCCCAAATTTTTATTTTTTATCTCATCAGTAGCCTTTTTTAAAATTTAAAAAATTTTTTTTTTGAACCCAAAATTTTGAAAATCGGTTTTGCCATAAAAATTTTTAATTTTTTCGGGAAATTTTTAAAATTTGGAAAAATAAGGTGCCCATTACATCATAATTTTACACTTCTGTGAAAATTTTTCAAGATAAAAAATCAAAAATAAAAGGGTCTAGAGCGCGAACAAAAATTTTGAAGCTGACGTCAAGTCTGACGTCAATTTTACGTCATTGGGAAAAAAAAAAATTTTGAAATTTAAAAAAATTTTTAAGTTTTTGTCGAAAGGCAGTTTAATTTTCATGTTGCTTAGACATGACAACTTATCGAAAAAAAACTTTAGTTTGGGTTTGGGAAAAAAAAGGGAAATTTTAAAAATAATAAAAAATAGACCCCCTTTTTTTCCCCGAACAAAAGAAAGGGCTTTCTGCAAAATTTATGTCAAACCTGATCATATTTTTACTTTTCTGACATACCCCATCTTAAAATTTTGAAGAAAATTTTATTATAAGAATGCTTTTGAGTCCATGACGTCAAAGGACGTACGACTCAAAATTTTTTAAAAAATTTTCTGCAGAACGCAAACTGTGTAAGTTTCAATTTTAATTCACCCTGAAGCTTTTTAAATCCAAAATTTAAAAATTTTCGGTCCTATGTTCGAATCTTTTTTTAAGCCACGGGAACTTCGGTCTTTAAAAATTTTTGGTTAGTTTGAAGGATAGGTAACCTTGTTTCAAGATGTACCATCTGTGAAAATTTGAAAAAAACCCGACCATAAATGGCCTTTTTTAGAGCGGGGAAAACCCTTTTTTCACTTTTTTAAGCTTGACGTCCCCTGACAACATAGGGTGCTGAAAATGTTTTGTTCAAAACGCATACTTTAATGTCAAAAAACTCTGAAATTTTCATTATTCTGAACACCTGGCATCATTTTCGAAATCATTGCCCTAAAATAAAAATTAAGAAGTATGCTTATGACTTTCACATGACGTCTTATGCGTCACGCTAAAAATTTATTTAAAAATTTTCTGCAAAAACTGAAAAACTGTGTAAGTTTAAATTTTCTTTTTCATCCTGAAGCTCTTTAATCTTTAAAAAAAATTTTCGGTCCTATGTTCAAATTTCTTTTTTTCAGCCAAGAACTTGGGTCTTTCGGAATTTCGGGTTAGTTGACAGGATATGCACACCTTATTTTCCCATGATGAACCATCTGTGAAAATTTGAAGAAAATCCGACCATAAAGGGCCCGTTTAAGAGGTGAACACCATTTTTAAACTTATTTTAGCTCTGACGTCCATGACGTCATGGGGGTGCTGAAGATGTTTTGTTCAAAAGCGCATACTTTATGTCATAACTCTAAATTTTTTTCATTATTTTTGAACAACTGGCAACATGTCGAAATCATTCCCCTAAAAAAAAAATTTAAAGAAGTTTGCTTATGCGTCACTTGCGTCTATGACGTCACGACCCCAAAAATTTTTTTGGGGAAAATTCTGCAGAACTGCAAACTGTTTAATTTTCCCAACTTTCTTTCATCCTAAAACCCTCTTTTAACCCTAAAATAAAAATTTTCGGTCCTACGTTCAAATCTTATTTCACCCACAAAAACTTCGGTCTTTGGGAAATTTTCGGTTAGTTGACAGGTTATGGACACCATAGGTTATGATGTACCTTCTGTAAAAAAATTTGAAGAAAATCCGCCATAAATGACGGCTGTAGAGCGCGAACACCATTTTTCACTTTTTTTTAGCTCTGACGTTATGTGACGTCATAGGGTGCTGACGATGCTTTTGTTCAAAAGCGCATACTTTCCCTGTAATAACTCTAAAATTTTCATTATTCTGAACAAACTGGCAACATGTCGAAATCATTGCCCTAAAAAAAAAATTAAAAAGTATGCTTATGACGTCACTTGACGTATATGAGTCACGACCCCAAATTTTATTTAAAAATTCTGCAGAACTGAAAAATTTTTTAATTTTTCAACTTTCTATCTTTTCCTGAAGTCTTTAATCCTAAAATAAAATTTTTTCGGTCCTACTTTCCCGAATCTTATTTACCCACAGAACTTCGGTTTTTTCGGAATTTCGGTTAGTTGACAGGATATGCACACCTTAGTTTCATGTTTGTACCATCTGTAAAAATTTGAAAAAAATCCGACCAAAAAAGGGGCCGTTTAAGAGCGTGAACACCATTTTTCACTTATTTTAGCGGTGACGTCACATGAGTCATAGGGTGCTAAAGATGCTTTTGTTAAAAAGCGCTTCCCTTTACTGTCAAAACTTAAAATTTTTCATTTTTTATGAACAACGGGCCCAACATGTCGAAATCATTGCCCTAAAAAAAAAATTAAGAATTTATGCTTAGGGCGTCACTTGAGTATATGACGTCACGACTCCAAATTTATTTAAAAAATTCTCCCGAACTGCAAACTTTTTTAAGTTTAAACTTTCTATCTCACCCCGAAGCTCTTTAACCCTTTTAAAATGAAATTTTCGGTTTCCTACGTTCGAATCTTATTTCACCCCACAAAAACTTCGGTCTTTCGGAATTTGGGTTATTTGGGACGGGGATATGGACACCTTAGTTTTTATGATGTCCCATCTGTGAAAATTTGAAGAAAATCCGCCCAATAAATGACGGCTGTAGAGCGGAACACCATTTTTCACTATTTTTAGCTCTGACTTTTATGTGACGTCATAGGGTGCTAAAGGGATGCTTTTGTTAAAAAGCGCTACTTTACTGTCATAACTCTAAAAATTTTCATTATTCTGAACAACTGGAATCATGTCGAAATCATTGCCCAAAAATTTAAAAATTTAAGAAGTATGTTATAAAGTCATTTGACGTCGTATGACGTCAAAAACTCAAAATATATATAGAAATTTGCAGAACTGCAATCTGTGAAAAGTTTCAACTTTCAATCTCATCCTGAAGCCTTTTAATCCTAAAATAAAAATTTTCGGTCCTATGTTCAAATCTTATTTCACCCAAACGGGAACTTCGGTCTTTCGGAATTTGGGTTAGCTGAAGGATATGCACACCTTAGTTTCAAGATGTACCATCTGGGGAAAATTTTAAGAAAATCCGACCATAAATGACGGCTGTAGAGCGCGAACATTTTTTTTCACTTTTTTTTTAGCTTTTGACGTCACATGACTTTCATTTGAAGTTTAAAAATTTATTGCTTTCCCAAAGGGGCCAAAAGGTCACTTGTTTCACCGGGTTTAAAATTTCATGCTGCTGGCTTATTGGAAACCCTGTTTTAATTTGAACCCCCAAAAAGGTGAAAAAATAATAATAAAAATAAAAATTTTCTAGATGTTTTTCGTAAAAACAAAAAGGGATAGGACTTTCTGCAAGCTGCGAAAAAAGCAGGTTTTTGAAGTTTCATGTAATGACTACCTTTTTTAGTATTTCATTTTTTCATGCTGAAAAATTGACATTATATTCCGAAATTAGTGCAAAGATAAAAACCCAAAAGTATTAGTCTGGGGACCTAACATGATGTCATAGGGACGTCAGGACAGGGACTGCAAACTTATTTCTATTTTAAAAGGCCCTATTTTTTCGAATCTTACTTCAGCCAAAAATACCCGGTTTTTAGGAATTAAGGTTAGTTGACAAAATTTTAAACCCACCTTAGTTTAAAGATATCCATCTTTTAAAGTTTTGAAAAAAATTGATCAAAAATGGCGGCTGTAGAGCGCGAATAAAAATTTTTCACTTTTTTTTAGCCCCTGACGTCAGGTGGGGCCCTAGGGTGCGGGAAAATTTGCTGTTGCTCAAAACCCGCATACTTTACTGCAATAACTCTAAAAATTTTCATTATTCTGAAAAACTGGCATCATGTGGGAAATCATTGCCCAAAAATGAAAATTAAAAAGTATGCTTATGACGTCCCCATAAAGACATTTGACGTCACAAATCAAAATATATGTAAAAATTTATAAAAAACTGCAAACTTTTTAAAGTTTCAACTTTCCATCCTTCCTGAAGCTTTTTTATCCAAAAATTTGAAATTTTCGGTCCTATGTTCGAATTTTATTTCAGCCACAGAATTTCGGTCTTTCGGATATTCGGTTAGCCCCCCAGGATACCCACCCCTTTGATTAAAAAGATGTCCCTCTGTAAAAATTTGAAGAAAATCCGCCCTTAAATGAGGGCCCTTTTAGAGCGCAAACCCCTTTTTTTTTCACTTTTTTTAGCTGTAAACGTCCCCATGAGTAATAGGGTGCGGGAAGATGCTTTTGTTAAAAAGGCTTTATTTTCCCTTTCTTTCCCTCTAAAATTTTTATTATTCTGAAAAAAATGGAATCATGTCGAAATAAAATTCCCAAAAAAAATTAAAAATTAAGAAGTATGTTTTTCTGACGTCACATGCTTTCTATGACGTCACGCCCCCAAAATATTTGAAAGAAATTCTGCAAAACCCCCTGCAAACTGTGTAATTTTTCAATTTTTCTATCTCATCCTGAAGCTCTTTTATTTTAAAAGGGAAATTTTGGGTCCTATGTTGGGAATCTTATTTCAGCCACAGAACTTCGGTCTTTGGGAAATTTCGGTTAGTGACAGGATTTGCCCCCCTTTGATTCAAGATGTACCACCCTGTAAAAATTTGAAAAAAAACCCCGACCATAAATGACGGCTGTAGAGCGGGGAACACCTTTTTTAAATATTTTTAGCTGGGGAGTCATGTGAGTCTTTAGGGTGTAAAAATTCATTAAAAATAAAAATTTTTCCTTTTTGCAAATAAGCCAAAAAAATTTCCCCCGTCCTAGGACTTTTGGGGAACATATAAAAATAAGGTTTAGTTAGGAAGAAAAAAAAAATAAAAATTTAATAAAAATAACTAGTTTGTCATTTTCTAAACGAATGTTTAGGACTTTCTGCAACCGGTTAATGAAAAAAGCAGGAGATAGAAGTTTCATGAAATTGACTCACCTCGGGTAGTATTCATGTTCATGCTAAAAACAACTGACATTATTTTCCGCGAAAAAAAAGCCTTTAGTTATGAAAAAAAAAAATTTAAGTAGTAGTAGAAAGGTTTATGAGTCATATGACGTCATCTTTCCCAAAATATTTTTAAAAAATTTTTTGCAAAAACTGAAAAATGTGTAGTTTCAACTTTCTACCCCTCATTCCAAAATTTTCTTTAACCCAAAAATAAAATTTTTGGCCCTATGTTGGGAATCTTACTTCACCCAAAATTTTTCGGTTTTTGGGAAATTTAAAATGGTTAGCTGACAAAATATTCACACCTTGTTTCAAAATTACCATCTGTAAAAATTTGAAAAAAAATATGATCATAAATGGAGAAGTAGAGCGCAAAAACCCCTTTTTTCACTGTTTTTAGCTGTGACGTCATGTGACTTTAAATAGGGTGCTGCAATAATTGAAATAAAAAATTTCCTCACGTCCCTAAAAACCCCTTTAAAAAATTTTCTTTCGCCCTAGGACTATTGCAACATATTAAAAAAAACGTTTAGTTGGGAAGAAAAAAAGAAAAAATAAAAAGAATAATATGACGTCACGTGACGTATATACGTTTTTTTTTCTTTTTAATTGTTAAAAACACCCAGGGGCCCCTACTAACTGACAAAATTTAAGTTCTATCTCAAATAGGACAGTTTTTAAAAAGCATTTAAAAATTGACGCCCTTTGGTTCGAATCTTGGATTCGCCATAGGGGTTTGGGATTTTTCGAATTTTGAAAAACGGACCCCGGTATACAAAATAAAAAACGTAAAAAAACACATTCGGGTAAAAAATTTAATAAAATTTCGGCATATTAAAAAGGGTCTCTGGACCTTTGTACAAACTTTTGTTCTTTTTTCAAATGTGAGTCATATGACGTCTTTGGATTCGGGAAAATATTGAAATCGAAATTACGCATGGGGGACTCTTTTGTCATTAAATTTTCATTGTCCTTCGAAAATTTTTCAACATATGGGAAATATTTTTGGGTTAAATTAAAAATTAAATTATCATAAAATTTGACGTCACGTGACTTTCTATGACATTTATTTTTCAAAAAATTTTTTTTAAAACTTTTTTAAGACCTATTTACTGCTAAATATTAATTTTCTATTTAAATGGGGGCCCGTTTTTAAAAAGCTTTTTAAAAATTTACGACCTTAGTTGAATCTTGGATTCGTTTATAAAAAAAAATGGATTTTTCAAATTTTTGAAAAACGGAACCGGTATACACAATAAGAACTTAATATATACTTTCCCGTGAAAATTTGATAAAATGGGCCCCATTAATAAGGGGCTTGGGGGCCGTGTACAAATTTCTTAGTCAATTTCAAATGTGAGTCATATGACGTCATAGGCTTCTGAAAATAATTGAAATCGAAATTTCAGCACCCTTGCAGTATGCGGCATTAAATTTTTTTCCCCCTTAAAAAAATTTAAAATATAAAGAAATAATCTTGTTGGGAATTAGAAATTATTATCATATAATGACGTCAGGTGAGTCAATGCATTTATTTTCCCCAAAATGTTTAAGACTCCCAGAGACCTATAAACGGACCCAAATCACTTTTCTATCTCAAATAGGACCGTTTTTTATAAGAATTTAAAAATTTTACGCCCTTGGGTTTGAATCTTGGAATCGCTATAAAACCTTGGCTTTTTCAAATTTTTTGAAAAACGGACACCGCATGCCAACCAAAATTTAAATATACACATTCTGTAAAAAATTTGATGGAAATCGGTTCATTAATAATGGCTCGGGCCCGCGTAAAAAACTTTTGTAGCTTATTTCAAGTGTAAAGGGTCATATGACGTCAGAGAGATATGAAAATCATAAAAATTTTAAAAAAACCCAACATTTTTTGGGGGAATATGCCCTCAAAATTTCATTGCCCTTTGGGCCCAATAAACATATAAAATTATGTTTTTAAAAAAAATTGAAATTTGATGACGTCATATGACGTCACAAGCCGTCCTTTTTCACAAAATATTTAAACCCTATGGGAGATCTATTAACTGACAAAATATAAACCTTTCCCTGCCCTCATTTAGGGACGATTTTATGAGCATTTATCAATTTAAACGTCCTTGGTTTGAATCTTGCATTCGCCATAAACCCTTGTGCTTTTCAATTTTGAAAAACGGACAACGAAATGCACAACTAGAACTTTTAAAATTTCACATTCTGTTAAAATTTGATAAAAAATCGGGGTTTTTTAATTATCGCTCTAGAAACCCCGTACAAACTTTTTTAGCAAATTCCAAGTGTGACTCCCTATTTACGTCATAGGCATATGAAAATTATAGAATTTTTTAATTAAAGCACATGGGAAAAATATGCCATCGAAATTTCATTCTCCTAGGACGATTGCTACTATGAAAATCCGTGAGGAAGAAAAGAATAATAATATTATTAATAATAATATTAACTAGTGTCATTCGTTTCTAACGAATTGATAGGACTTTCTGCACCATCTGCTTTATTTAGTATTTATTTAGAAGTGACATAATAGATTATCTGTCCAAATTGCAACTTTCTATCTCCTCTATTTCTATATAAAATAGCACAAATAGAACCATTCTGTGAATTTTATAAAAGTCCGCCCATATCTTGCACTTGTAGTTTAATACAAAAATTTATACTATGTCATATGACATGGGAAAGAAAAATGATGGAAACAGTGTTCAAAAGTAGTTTCTAACTATTCATTACACTTAGAATTTCATCTCTTCCAGCACAGTGTAACCTTGTGTTTATTTTTAGCCTCAGTAGGAAGAAGTATTGAATATTTGTATAGTGCTATATCCTTTCGAACTGTAACGTAGTTAAACGTATATTTAGCGATTTTGGGCCGTGTTTGGGCTTCCGTAGTTTTGCCATAAATTCCTGGAATTTCGAACTATGGTGATATTTTGAAAGGTTAACATCCAGCCTACAAAATGATTGAAATATGTATGATCGTTTAGCATAACAATGCATGTTTTTAGATGGTTTAAAAAAGTTGGGCCTGCGTGTGAATTTTTCAAGGCTTGCAAACTGTCGCTAGCTACATAGTGTTGCAAAAATATAAATACGGATTTTTGTTTGTGCCGTTGATCATGTATTAACTTCAATGCTTATTTTGGAAACAGTAAACATTCGACTAAAAAAAAATCAAGTATAGCCCATCATTTGCAATTTGATATTTTTTTTTTTTTTTTTTTTTTTTTTTTTTTTTTAAGTCGGTGGCAAGTGTTTAAAGCTTGGTGACCCCTGCTGCGGACATTTTCCATATTTTTAAGTGCAATGATTATGAAATATCTTATTTTCCATGTAACTTACTTATATGATGTCCAATTTCAATAAATTTGGTAACGTTTGGAAAGTTCTTTTAAACATGCTACCTTCTTATAGCATATGTATAAACTTATCTTCAGTCGTTTCTTGGATATTGACTGTTTAAACCTCAAGAAAAACAGCATATTATTCAGCAAAAAATTAGCTTCATTTATTAGTTTTTTTGCTTATAACTTTGTTATTGCGTAAACCAATTTTAAAAAATAAAATCTTTGGGAAATGTCATTTATTCAGCTATAATTTTTATTCATACATAATTTTACAAAAAATCGATATTTTTATTGAGATAGGCGACATATATGCAGTAGGGGGTGAAATCAAAATTTCCTCACGTGCCTATAATCCATAAAAATTTTCATCGTCCTAGGACTATTGCAAATATTAATACGCGTTGAGTTAGGATGAAGATAAGAATCTAATAATAAACAAATGACGTCACGTGACGTCATATGACGTTTATTTTACATAATTGTTAGGACACCAGAAGACCTACTAACTGACTAAAATTTCAACTTCTAATCCTAAAATGACAGTTTTTATAAGCATTTAAATATTGACGTCATGGTTCGAATCTTGGATCCGCCATATATGCTTGGAACTTTTCGAATTTTTTGAAAAACGGGACACGGGATACTCATAAAGAACTTAATATACACCTCATCGTGAAAATATGATGAAATCGGCCATTAATAATGAGCTCTGCGACCGTTGTGTACAAACTTCGTAGTCTATTTCATATGTGAGTCATATGACGTCATAGGCTTCTGAAATCATTGCGAAATCGAAATTTCAGCGTCTAAATAATTGTCTTTAAATTTTCATTGCCTTCGAACAATTTCAACATATGAAAATTAATCTGGTATATTAAAAATACATTATTATAATGGGACGTCCACGTGACGTCATTTGACGTTTCTTTTCACAATATATTAATGACCTATTAGAGACCTATATTACTGACCAAATATCACTTTTCTGTCATAAATAGGACCGATTTTTAAGCATTTAAAATTTACGGACCTTGGTTCGAATCTTGAATTCGTATAGAAACCTATGGGACTTTTCGAATTTTGAAAAAGGGACACTGGGGATGCACAACTAGAACTTAACATCATATTCTCTGAAAATTTAATTGTAATATGGCCCATTAGTTGGCTCTGGTCGTGTACAAACTTTAAGTCATTTCAAATGTGGACGTACATATGAGTCATAGGTTCTGAAGACTCATTGAATGAAATCGAAATATCAGCATCGAAGCATGGCATTAAATTTCATTGCCCTTACGTAAATTTTCAACATATGAATTAATCTTGTTAGAATTAGAAATTCATTATCTATAATGAAGTCACGTGACGTCATATGACATTTATTTTCACAAAAATGTTTAAAGATCCAGAGACCTATATACTACCACAATATCAGTTTTCTATCTCAAATAGGACGATTTTAATAGAATTTGAAAATTTTACGACCTTGGTTCGAATCTTGGAATCGCTATAGAACCTTGGCTTTTCGAATTTTGAAAAACGGAACCGGGTAGCTCAACTAGAACTTAATATAACAATTCTGTGAAAATTTGATGTGAAAATCGGTTCATAAACCAATGTCTGGACCGAGTTACAAATTTTGTTGCATATTTAAGGTGTGACGGCATATGACGTCATAGGCACAATGAAAATCATAGAAATCAAACTTTTAGCAATTGAAGCATGTGTCATTAAATTTCATTGCCCTTCGATCTATTTCAACATATAGAAATACTCTTGTTAATTATTAGAATTACTAATCTTATAATGAGTCACGTGGCGTCATATGAACAATTATTTTCACAAAAATGTTTAAAACTTCTAGAGAGGACCTATATTCTGGTTAAATATCAACTTTCTATCTTGAATAGGAACAGTTGTTAAGCATTTAAAAAATTTACGACCTTAGTTCGAATCTTTTGGATTCGCAATTGAACCATGGACTTTTGAATTTTTGAAAAAAAAAAACTAACACAGGGAATGCACAACTAGAACTTAATATACACATTCTGTGAAAATTGATGAAAATCGGTTCATAATCAAGGGCTCTGGACCGCGTTACAAAATTTTGTTGCATATTTCAGTGTGACGGCATTTGACGTCATAGGGCACTTGAAAAATCATAGAAATCAAAACTTTTAGCAATTGAAGCATTGTGTCATTTTAAAATTTTCATTGCCTTTCGACAAATTTTCATTTAGAAATACTCTTGTTAAATATTTGAAATTCTAATTTATAATGAAGTCACGTGACGTCATATGAATTTATTTTCCAAAATGTTTTAAAACTTAGAGACTATATACTGAATAAATATCAACCTTTCTATCTTTTAATAGCGACAGATTTTATAATAGCATTTAAAAAGTTTACGACCTTGGTTCGAATCTTGGATTGCTATAGAACCAGGGGGACTTTTCGAATTTGAAAAAAACAGACACGGGATGCACAACTAGAAATTATTATAACAATCTGTGAAAAATTTGTTGAAATTCGGTTCACAAAACAATGCTGTAGACCGCGTACAAACTTTTGTAGCATATTTCAAATGGACGTCATTATGACGTCATAGGCATATGAAAAATCTAGGAAAATCAAAATTTCATCGCATCAAGTATATGCCATTAAGATTTCATGCCCTGGGACCATTGCAACATGCTTAATATACGCTCAGTTTGGAAAGAAAAAAGAATAAGAAAGAATAAAAAAACATAACAAACCCAAAGGGACTTTTGCTCTTAGGCAGAAAGTTCTAATTATAAGAATAAAACTTAAAAACAATCAAAGGACCTTTCTTTGCTTTGGCAGGAAAGTCCCTAATAATAGAAAAAAACATAACAAACCCAATAGGACTTTTGCTTATAGGCGAAAGCCCTAATAATAAGAATATACATAACAAACCCTATACGTTTTCCGCAGGAGCGGAAGGAAGGAAGCCGTAATAACCATTAATCCACCACTTAGTAGAACAAATACAATGCGGGTTTTTTTGTTTTTGTTTTTTACATTTTACAGTTGAACCAAATTTCATGATTGGGTTGCATTTCACGAGCCAGTAAAATGTTTCCCTATGATTTTTTAACTCTAGAAATGAAAGGGAAGTTTACATGAGCATGCAGTAGTGTTTGGGTATATTTTGACATTACAATACCGAGTATTCAATCTCCTTTGGCAGGGGGAAGCTTGAAAACATAGAATATAGTACCCTGAACCCGGTAAAAGTATTATGTTATAGGAGAGTTTTGTTTGCAAGGGTCTGCATAAGTTACGCCATGTCATGAATTGTTTTTAAATAAAAGCATGGGATTTCTGAAATATCACTAACCTTTACAAGGTATAATCATTCCGTAACTTGAGATTTTGTTTTGCAAAACGTTGCACCAAACGTTTTTAGGTCAAAAATATTATCTGTCGATTGCTGAGTTATCAACTAAAGGCAAACTAATACCCATGATTCTCACCCGTGTCTTTGTTATATCTGACCATGGAAAGAATGAGGGCCATGGTGGCCGTAGAGTATCATTTAGACCAAATGTAAAACAACTCAGCTTATTTGAAATTTTAGCTTGTAAGTTTTACAGTTTGCTTCAAATTTCATACATAATTCTCAAGAATACTAGTCAATCTTCATCTGAGACGCTTTTTTCAAGGAATCAACTTTATTTTTAAGCAATTTTATGTAGAACAAATTTGAAATTTTCTATATAGAGTGAGAGTCTCATTTTCCAAGGGAATAAGCTATTATGGTAGAGCACATTGGTTGACCATTTTGTACCAAATGACATGAAGTTCTGACTTTGGTGTTTGATAGAAAAATATTTGAAATGTTCTGTACAGTGTTATAAAAGGAAATGGGTTCGAAGCCCCTTACAGTCATCATTTTTCAAAGATATTTATAGTGTTTTTTAAATTTTTGTTAGAGCACAAAGAGGGTGACAGTTATCTGTCAAATGATGAAATGAAATTTCTAATATTGAGTATATGAGGAAATTAGCCGATCGTCTTTGGGGTTATTTTTATGGGATCATTTTTATTTTAGCTTAGTGGGTTTAGTGCACTATAATGAAACCTTTTGTGCAAAGACATTAAATTCCTTATATTCTTAGTTTTAAGAGGAGAAAACACATTTTAAGTTTACAAGATAAAATTAGTTGTTTGCCATGGCAACAAGAGTTCTAAATGAATTGATATTATTTTAACGTCTTTGGTGTAAAGCTATCAAGGATCATTCATGCTTAAGTTCATCAATTTCTACCCTGTGGTTTTCGAGGATATGTCTTAAAAGTAAAATTGATGACGTCGCATAACGACGGACGCACTGTGACAAACAAAAAGTCAACTTGCGCTTGTTGTGCTCAGGTGAGCTACGAAAGGTTATGTGACTTCATATGACCTGATATACAATTGGAGTGATGATAATATCGTGCATGCTACTATATCATGAAAAGCCTATGATTGGGGTAAGTAATCAAGGAATTATGAATATATATAATATTTGCAATGAACAACAGGAGTTGTCCGTAACAGCACACTAGCTATTCCAAAGCTTATTATGGACGCTTTTACTTTAATCAATATTCTTCTAAAGGGTCAAAAGGTTTTTCATTATTTACTAAATGTAATCACTCAATCTCTTAACTGGCGGATCTTCTTCAATTTTTCAAAGATGTTATATATTCGGATTTTGTTACGGTTTTATACATTCCGATCATTTTCAATTTCATTGGACGTCTTATGACGTTCTAAGATTTGATGTCAGGCTTCAACAGGTTGTTTGCGCTTAGAGCCTTCATTATAGTCCGATTATCTTGATATTTTTACAGAAGAGGTATTTTAGGATGTAGATTCAGTGCACTGGCATTCAAATTTCCAAATTCGAAAAAAAAAATTATGACTTCATGGCAATACTACCGAGTTTCGAACTTTGGTCGAAAAATGAAGTTTATATAATACTAAGCCCCCTGATGTGTTAGAAGCATGTAAATTGGGCAGAATATCGGCTTAGAGGTTTACATTCTATTTTTTGAAATGATTTTCTCTTAAGCTCTACGTGGTTATGACGTCTCAAAAAGACAAACTGCATTTCTTTTTTAAGATTTCTCTCGTTCTGGAATCCATGAATTTTGACGTCAATCTTAATTAAATCTTTAGAAATTGTAGAGTTAAATGGTGAAATGATGCTACTGCAGGGAAATGTTTGTTTTGTCTCGTGGTGATGGACGTTATGCATTCTAAAAGCAAAATTATTTAAAATTTCATGATAAAATCGCCAGTTAGACCAATTAAACTTTAAAATTTTAACAATTTTTCGGAATATTTGGTACTGTTTATAAGTTCTTGAAAATTTCAAGTGATTACGTCAGCTAAACTTGGAGTTAATATTCATGTTTTGATGAATGCCTACTTGAAATGTGAAACAAACTGTTCGCATTCTCGAAGATACTTTTTTTTTCTTGATAATAGATCGTTTGCCTGAAAATATCTTGCAAAAAGATATTTTTGCTTTAGTCACTTGATTTTGGTCGTCGGTAAAATTATAAAAATCATTCAATTCTATACTTATTCGCGCTCCAGCTTCATGAGTTCGTGTGCCAGTCTTAAGCATACTAAAAGAAATTTTGTAGGTAACTGGTTTATGCATTATTGATGTGTAAGCAAAATATATTAAAAAGTTCAAAAAGATTGGGTATATGAACTTTAAGTAATTATGCCGTACCTTAACATGCGCAAAAAGTCAGAAAATTTCAAGTGATTACGTTAGCAAACATGAAATATTTCATGTTTTTCGTTATAAAAGGGATAATTCATGGAAATCTGTTAATTTGCAGAAAGAAAGAAATGTAGTAGTCATTGGAGATTGGTTGAGCAAGATCCGATTGTTTCTTTTCTTTTTTTTTGCAGGAATGAAAGCTGCGTTTTGGAATAGTGAATTGTGATACGTTTTTGAGTAAATGAGTCGCATTTACGATGATGTAGTATACTTATACTAGAGCCAGAAAACCTTACGGTATTCTTATGGCATTTGCTATCACGGACTTTCTGAAAAAACTGAAGAAATGACTAATACATTATTTCTTCCTATCGATTTTTTATGTTTTCTAATTGTTTAACGGTTTCTTTTCTATATCTGTAATTTTAAGCAAAATATACAAAGCAAAATGAATAGTTTGAAAGTTTCAAGACTTTTATATACGTTATTTACATAAAATAATGAAATTATTTTAATTATTTTGCTAACACCTCTGCCTTTGTTTTCCATAATAATTTTGCAATTGTAAAACTCAATCGTTAAAGGTTGAAAGTAATTGATTTTAATAGTACTTTTTTTTCTCTTTTAATTTTCAATTGTGGAATCAAATTGCAATGAATAATTTAAGTCAGATGCTTACAAAGAAAAGGATATTAAATTAAAGAATAAAAAAAATTAAAATCTGATGAAATAACGTAAGAAAATACAATTTCTGGTGGATATTATTATCTTTAAAAATTTTCCGGTGTTTTTTTTTTTGCTGGAATGACTGAAAACGGGTGCTATTATCAATTAAGATCCATATTTATGCTTTTTCAAATCCTTCTTAGAAGATTGAAAATGAAAAAAAAAAAGAAAAAAAAAAAGATTTAAAGGACTTAATTTGGAACATAATTGTAAGTTTATATTTAAGATTAATGATTGACTTACGTATTAATATACATTATTATGCATCATTATTCATTTTTTTTTGTATTAACTTATAAATAATTTAATGACCTTTGAAATAAGCATACGGGAAAAGCCGCTTCGTTTGTATCTTAAACAAACGACTTCTAGCTTTTTATTACAGCTTTCCTGCGGATAAGTTAGGGTTTGGTATGTTTATTACGCTTTCCGCAAACCTGCGGAAAAAGCTATAGGTTTTTGTTATGTTTATTCTTCGTTTTTATATTCTTCTTCTTCCAATACCGAAAGACGCTTCGTTTGTATCTTAAAACAATCGATCTTACTAGTGATTATTATTATTCTTCTTCCAACCTAATTCTAGAGTTAAGTTATATATGTTGCCTATGGCAAAGCAACTATGAAAATTTAAAACTGCTTCGACAAAAAAGTATAAATTTTTAAAATCAGTGTTTTTAATTTTCAAAGACGTTCAAATGACGTCAGATTTGACGTAGCTTAAACGTTTTGTCTCGCTCTAGGAGCCTTCAATTCTGGTCCGATTTCTGATATTTTATCAGTAGGTGTATTTTAGGAAAGTAGATGTGCACTTGACATTCAAATTTCCATATTCTAAAAGTTGAGATTTTATGGCAAAAACAGAGTTTCGAACTTAGGTCCTAAATTATATTTATTAATGTTACATGGCCACTTACGGTAAGAAGCATGAACATTGGACAACAATTCGGCATAGAGGGTATTCTTTCTTTTTCTTAAAGGATGTTGTTCTTAAGTCACGTGGTTATGACGTCATAAGATACGACACAAAGAACTTTTTTAAAAAATTTGTTTCCATCTTGTATCATGATTTTGACTCAATCTTTTTGACAAATTATTTTCAGCGATTTAAAAAAGTTTAAATTTATAAATTATTTATTTTTAATTTTCAATGACGTCAGATTTGACGTCAGCTTTAAAAAGTTTGTTTGCGCTCTTAGTGCCTTCAATTAGCGTCCGATTATCTTGATATTTTTACAGAAGATGTGATTTTAGGATGTAGATGTGCACTTGGCATTCATTCAAATTTCCAAATTCGAGAAAATATAAGATACCATAGCGAAACCAAGATTCGAACTTGTGTCCTAAAATTACCATTTAATGTACAAAAGCCCCCTGATGCGTTTAGAGCATGCACATTGGACGCATATCGGCATAGAGGTTCTACTTCCCCCATTTTTTCTGATTGATTTTCTTTTAAGTCAGTGGTTATAGACGTCATTTTAAGAAGGACAACCGGCTTTTTTTTAACATTTTTCTTGTCTTATAATGTTTTTTGAATCAATCTTAATTGAAATCTTTCAGAATTAATAGAGTTAAATTGAAATGATGCATACTGCAATAAAATGTTTGATTTGTAAGCAAAATCATTAAAAAAATTCATAAAGATTGACTTATTTACTTTTAATAAGTAATATTGCCGTTGCCTTGACTATGCGCTGAGAAAAGTGATTACGTTATCAAACATGACCTATTCTGGTTTTTCTTAATAGGGCTAATTCATGAATATATATTTATTTGAAGAAAGAAATGAAAATGGCCATTGGGGGTGGTTGAGGCTAGATCCGATTATTCTTTTGAGGAAAGCCGTGCCTGCCGTTTGCAATAGTGGAATTGTGGTACATTTTTTACTAAAAGAGTCGCATTTACGATGCATTAGTAAAATTTATACTAGAGCCAGTACAACTTACACGGATACTTATGGCATTTGCTCTTCACGCTTTCTGCAACTTAAGGAAAATGCAATACATGTATATTTACCTATTTGATTTTTTATGTTTTCTAAGTTTAACAGTTTCTTTTTTTAATCTGTATTTAAAAATAAGCAAATATATAACAAGCAACGGGAAAATGTTGAAAGTTTTCTCTAGAGTTTTATAACGATATTTACTTAAGAAATAAGAAACTAATTTCTTGTTTTTTGGCTTACACCTTTTCACCTTTGTTTCCATCTTATTTTGCAAAACGTAAACCGTAATCATTCAAAGGTTGTAAGTCATGGATATCAGAGTATATTTTTCTTTTTTTTACAATTTAATTGTGGATCAAATTGCAATGAATATTTGGTTAGTTTCATATGCTTACAAGAAAAAGATATTAATAAAGAATAAAAAAAAATCGATTGTATTAACGTTAAGGAAAAAATTCTTGAGGATAGTTTAATCCACTTTTTAAATTTTCCTGTTTTTGTTTTTTTTGCATGAAAGTTACAACGGTTGCTAAATCACATAAGATTCCTATATATGCTTAATCGATATTTTTTAAGAAAGTGTTGATTGATAAATAAAAAAATAGATTCTTAAGCTTATTTTTTAATTTTAATTTATGAAAATGATTGATTTCATATTTTATTCTTACATCATTATGTATCATTATTCCATTTCTTTATGTTGTAACTTATTTATTCAATACTTTGAATTAAGCAAACGGAATAGCCCGCTTTCGTTAGTATCTTAAACATATAGTCTTTAGTTTTTAGTATTATTACTTCTTCACTATTCAAGAGTTAATTTATATATGTGCCAATGGCAAGCAACATGAAAATTTAAAATGCTTCGACAAAAAGTATTAAATTTTTAAATAATCATGTGTTTAAATTTTTCATGACGTCAAATGACGTCAGATTTGACCGTCAGCTTAAAAAGTTTGTTCGCACTCTAGAGCCTTTAATTTTGGTCCAAATTTTTCTTATTATTTTTACAGATAATGTTATTCTGAATGTAGATGTGCACCATGGCATTCAAATTTCCAAAAATTCGAAAAAACTGAAATTTTATGGCAAAAACCGAGTTTCGAACTTAGGTCCTAAAATTGGTTTTTAATGTTACTAGGCCTCCTAACGCGCTAGTAGCATGAATTTGGACTGCATATTGGCCAAGAGGTCTGCTTTCTATTTCATAAATGGATTTTATCTAAGTTCCGTGGTTATGACGCATACAATAGGACAAAAAGCATATTTCGCTCTGGTTTCATTATTTTGAAGCTCAATCTTTTTGAAAATTGTATTGCAGCGATTAAAAAGTTTAAAATTATATATTCCTTTTTTTTTAATTTTCGATGACGTCAATATGACATCCGGAAATTTGACGTCAGCTTAAAAAGTTTGTTTCGCGCTCTAGTGCCTTCAATTCTGGTCCGATCGTTTTGATATTTTACAGAAAACATTGTTATTTCATATGAAGTTGTGCACCCTGGCATTCAAATTTCCAAATTCGAAAATATAAAGAATCAATGGGCAAAAACCGAGATTCGAAAAACTTAGGTCTTAAAAATATATATTAGTATTACAAGGCACCAAACGGGTTAGAAGCATGTAAATTGGTCAGCATATCGCCCCTTGAGGTCTTCTTTCAAAATTCCTTGGGAGTTTTTTTCTTAAGTCACGTGGTTGTGACGTCATAAAACGACTAAAAGATCTTTTTGAAAAAATTTCTTTCGCTCTTGGTATCATGACTTTTGACTCAATCTTTTTGAAAATTGTATTGCTGAGATGAAAGATAGTTTATGTTTATACATTTCATTTATTTTTAATTTTCTGTGTCGTCAACGACGTCAGATTTGACGTCAGCCTCAAAAGTTTGTTTGCGCTTAGAGCCGTCATTTATGGTCAGATCATCTTGATAATTTCACCAGAATATGTTTATTTTTGATGTAGATGTGCACCCTGGCATTCAAATTTCCATTCAGATTCGAAAAACTGAAATTTTATGGCAAAACCGAGTTTCGATCTTAGGTCTCCAAAAATTGGTTTTTTTTTTTTAATGTTACAAGGCCACCTTAATGCGCTAGAGATGAATTTGGTCTGCATATCGGCATAGAGGTTAACATTCTTTTTTTTTCTGAATTGATTTTCTCTTAAGTCACGTGGTTATGACGTCATTAAAAAAACAACAAACAAAACAAAATTTCAGAATCCGTTGATTATGGCAAGGAAAACAAAAAGTGTCCTTTTAACGACATTGAACGCTGTGCTTCATGAAGTTTGATTCAATCATTATGATTTTTCAGGATTTACCACATGAAAAGTGAAGTGATGTAAACGGCAAGGATATTTGGTTGGTAACGTGATTATGACGTCATGCATATTTAAGCAGAAAATTATTAGAAAATTCTTACTATAATCGGCTATGGTGATGTTTTGAAGTTGAACGCTGCATTGGCAACGAATGCCGTAGCTACAATGTGCCAAAAAGTCTGAAATTTCATGTAAGTCCGTCAACAAACATTGGCAGTTATTCATTGTTTTTCGGATAAGGGCTTGTATACAAAAAATTAGCTATTTAAGCAAGGAAAGAAGGCGGTTATGGGTGGTTACCACGATCCGGATCGTTACCATACGCAGGAAAGAGTGCCATGTTGAAAGGGGCATTGCGATGCGTATTTGGGAGATGAGGTGCATTTTAAAGATGCATGGTGTTCACCAGGAGTATAAGCATATGGCCTTTGTTATAACGGCTTTCTTCATGTTATTACGGCTTTCGCAACCGGCGGAAAAAGTTATAGGGTTTTGTTATGTTTATTTTTCTTATTACGGCATTCGCAAACTTGCGGGAAAATCGTATAGGGTTTGTTTGTTTATTCTTATAGGACTTTCTGCCTACTGGCAGAAGAAAGTCCTATTGAGTTTGTTATGTTTTTTTATTCTTCTTATTTAGGAATTTCTGCCTAAGCAGAAAGTCCTAATGGGTTTGTTATGTTTTTTTATTAGGACTTTCTGCCCTTTCGGCAGAAAGGGTCCTACTGGGTTTTTTTGTTATGTTTTTTATTGGGTTTGTATGTTTTTTTATTTTTCTTCTTGCTTTTCTTCTTCTTCTTCTTCCTTATCTTTTTTCTTCTCTTATATTTGCTGTTTATTTCGAGGTGTTGCCATTGACCAGATACAATGAAAATTTTATGGCATATATTTCAAACCATGAGCTTTCGGATGCTATGAATGTTTATTTCCCAATATGAAGTCTTTTTCCGTCGATTTGACGTCAGGGTGAAAAATGTTTGTACGCGGGTCTACCAGCCATTATTTCTGGCAAAAGGTTTTATGGCGAATTACGATCCGAATAATGACGTCAAATTTAAATGGTATAAAATCGCTTCCAGACAAGCTAGAAAGCTTAGATTTGGCTGGATAATTAAGTTTCCAGATCTTCTATACATTCTAAAAAAATTGATCGCCATATGACGCACTTGACGTCATAATGTTATTAAAAACTTTGTATTAAAACTTTAACGGTGTTTAAGCCCTGTAGGCTTTTATTTTTTGTGATGATTTACTGAAATTTTGTGCCCTGAAGATGCTGTTTTAGAATCTATAGAGCAATGTCATTCGTTCGGAAAATCCCAAAGGTCATGGTTCATATATCATAATTATCGGGTTTTCTTCGGGCCTTAAATATCTCAAAAACGGTAATATTCTATCGAGACACTATGCGTATAATTTGTAAGGTGCTTAAAAAGACCTTTCAGACTTGATATTAAGTTTTTTGATGATCGGTGGATGATCGGTTGTACTGAGTTGAGTTATGGTAATTCGGTATCCCTCAGTGGTTTAACAGTTTAGATCTCGAAATCCTTTGATTTTTGAAAATATGATGATGAATATTATTTGTATTGGCAATGTTTTGGCCGTTTTTTAGGATGCTTAAAAGTTAATGATATGACCTAAGATCATGGAGTTGTTATGTGGAAAAAAAACGAAAATTCGTGCATATAGATTTGGTGATTTTTTCATTTTTCAAGAGTGTTTTAAGAGCTTGTATCTCAAAAAAGTATTAATAATTATTCCTATAGATATAGCTGTTAAATGTAGAGAATTTTAAGAAAATTATTTTGGTACCTAAAGTTTTGTTTTGATGATCCATGTTTTAAGGAAGTTTACATCAAATAATAAAGAATTTAAACAAGTAGATTTTCAGCGCGATTTTGTCGTTATGTAAGTGTTTCATGGCTTTTTCTTATATCCATATGAATAGTCAAACACTATCAGCAAATGAGGCTGTAGAGATTTTTAGGACGAATATTTTGGTTCCTTAAGTTTTTGCAAATTGATCAAAGTATAAGGATAAAAGTTAGTTAACATCAAAATTAAAAATTTAAACCATATAGAATTTCAAGCGATTTTGCCCGTCATGTCAGTATTTACGGTCTTATATCTTATCGAATCATTAGAAATTAAGTTTTTATACATTAAGCAAGTGAGATGTGAGAGAGAATTTTTAAGAGATTTTTTGGCACCAGAGTTTTGATTCTTGATCAAGAAATAAGGAAGGTACATAAAAAATACGAATATAAAAGCCATTTGGTAAGAATTTTCATAAAATATCTACTTCTCGCTTTCTCCCTTAATTGAAGCATTTTCGTGAAAATGTAAGTTTACAAGTTATGTATTTGTCTATTATGAAAAAATAACTTTTTACTTATTTCTTTTTTTCATACTGATATTACTAGCTAAACGGTGTTACCGTTCCCGGTGCGGTGTTAGAGCGTCCGCTCGGAGCGGGTGGTCGTGGGTTCGTACCAAAGTCGTTAAAATAATGGTACTGTTTTAGTCCCTTGCTTGACATCGTAGCATATAAGGGTAGTTGCCAGGGTCTGGTTGGCACCGGTATCAGGATATTGTGACTGGTGTGTGGTATCATGCCACATGTCTACGACGTGGTACTTGCAGTGTAGGCAGCACTATCAACTGCTTAAGTAGACATCGTCTCCATATGACTGAAATCCTGTCGGTGGGACGTTAAAACAAAAACAAACAAACAAAATTAAACAAGTGATTGGACAATGATTTAGTTTGTCAAATTTTTTTATTTAAGTTAACGTATGATATATAAGTGGCAGCAGTGTTACCTGATTCCTTTGAGCGTTTCTTGGTACACATGTCATTTAGACCGTTGTTGTGAAACATTGCAATTCCCGACTTTTTTGTTGCATCATTCGGATTTAATGTTGTACAAGCTATTTCCAAATTTATGATAAATGATAACCATATGTGAAAATTTATGTTATAGTACAATGTAATTTAATTGCCAGCTTGAGATCCATGGAAGCGTGTATATGTGTAGTCGTTTTAAACAAAATGATCAACACATGTCATTCGTTCACGACGCTGCAAGCTAACTTGTCTGTAAGCGGGTCACATCAGAGCGAAAATTTATGCTCCCGTTTGTGATCGACAGCGCTACGGGACACGAAAAGCGAAACATGTCGGATTACTATCCTCATTGTTCCTATTATTGTCTGAACGCAGTCGTATTTGTTCGTAAAATTGTGGTTGCTTGGTAACGGAAATAGTGAAATTATGGCAAAAATGGGATCCCGCGATAAATTTATAATCAAGCAAGCTTATTGTATGAAACTTGGTATATGACTGATGAATGTGTAGATATGCATTTGTTTTATTTTTTTTATTCGTACTAAAGTTGTGTTTGCTATGGTAAGGAAATAGAGAAAATATGGCAAATAAAAAAGGGTCCCGCGATAATTTATAACTAAGCAAGACTAATTGATGAAACTTGGTTTACTGGGACTTGATGGCAATGTGTACGATTATCACGTTGTTTTATTTTTGTTCTTGAACTAAAATTGTTGTTGATTATATGTTAATGGAAAAAAGTGAAAATATGGCAAAAAATGGGATTCCCATGATTAACTTTTATTGCCTAAGCATGCTAATTGATGAAAACTTGGTACACTAGATGGCAATATGTAGATTATGCACATCATTGTATTTTTGTTCTTTGACTAAAATTGTGGATGCTATGGTAACGGAATAGTGAAAAATTGGCAAAAAATGGGATTCCCGCGACCGGGCTAACTATATAATTAATTTTATAAGCGTTGTATATAGTCAGGGTGGTGATGCAGAGGATGAAAGTTCTCATTTCTCATCAACATGACTAAACGGGCTAAAGAAATACCATTTTGGATCAGCTAAGGTAATATTATTAATTATTATTTCTTGCATCTGTCTTGCTAGCATGAATTGTATAGGGGCACACCAGAGGAAACAACTCTACTATAAGTTCTTGCTTAAATGGTCATAACTTAAATATTCCCTTTCATTTATTTTAACCAAAGTTTGTTTTTCTTGGACCAAATTTCGGTTGCTGTGGTAATGGAAAAATTTTGCACCTCACCGGTTGGGGATCATGTGTTGCTTGCAACAAGTTAACGTGTTTATTGTTGGGGAGAAATAATGGCTTTTTCAAAAGTTCATGCATGAGAAGTCCATACGAAAAAAAAAAGAAGGAAAAGGGTTAGGGACTTTTATATATATCCTTTCTATCGGATAATCTTTATATTTTTCAATGTTAGCAGAATGTCTATATTGTATCAAACGAATGAAATCTGTTATTTTCTTATTATTCGTTTTTTCTTCTCTTATATTTGTGTTAATTTCGAGGTGTTGTCATTGATCAGAATCTAATGTATTTTTATGGACATCTATTTCAAACCATGTGCTTTCGGATGCAATGAATTGTATATTCATATGGGACGTCATATACGTCAGATTTGGAACGTCAGGTGAAATTCTCAAGTGAAAAAGTTTGTTCGCGGGTCTTACAACCATTATTTCTGGACCGATTTTCATCAATAATTTCCACAGATTGTGGTATTGTTAGGCTCTAGTTGTGCTATCCCGTGTCGTTTTTCAAAATTTCGAAAAGTACATGGTTCATTAGCGAATCATGATTCGAAACCAAGGTCGTATAAATTTTTAGTGCTTTTTAAAATCTGTCCTATTTAAGATAGAAGTTCGTATTTTATAGTATATAGGTCTCTAGAAGTTTTAAACATTTTGTGAAATAAATGTCATATGACGTCTCAGTATCGTCCATTATATGAAATTATGTATTTCTAATCTTAACAAGATATTTCTTATGTTGAAATTGTTTATTCGATCGGATAATGGACAATTTAATGACCATGCTTCAATTCGTGGGAAATTTTGATTTCTATGATTTCATATGCCTATGACGTCATATGAGTCACATTGAAAAATATGCACAAAAGTTTTGTACGGCGTGTCTACAGTCCATTGTTTATGTAAACGTTTCGATTGCAAGTTTGCAAAGCCTTGAAAAATTCCCACGCAGCCCACATTTTAGACCATTCTAAAAACTGCATTGTGATGCTATCGATATTATATGCATCAGTTTGTAGGCTGGGATGTTTCCTTTCAAAATATCACCATAGTGCGAAATTCAGGAATTTTTGGCACAAACTACGTAAGCCCAAACACGCCAAAGAGCTATATACGATTAAACTACGTTCTTTACCAGGTGTAGAAAGGTTATAGCAATATACAAATATTCAAGACTTTTCATAATGAGGCTAAAATTAACAAGGTTTACATAAAATGAGCTGGAGTGATGAAATTCTTAAGTGTGGATGAAAGTTAGAGAAAATTACATTGAACACTGTTTCATTTTTCGTTCATGTCATATGACTTAGTATATTGTTGTATGTTAAACTACATGTGCAAGATATGGGCGGACTTTTATTAAAATTCACAGAAAGTGTTTATTGTGCTATTTTATATAGAAATAGAGGAGATAGAAAGTTGCAATTTGGACAGATTATCTATTATGTCATCTTCTATATATACTATATAAAGCAGAAGATGTTGCATAAAAGTCCTAACATTCGTTTAAAGAAGAAATATATTTCTTCTGATTATTTTTTTCTTCCAAATGAGCGTTAATTTAAGCATGTTGCATGGTCCAAGGGCATGAAATTTTAAGCATATACTTGATGCGATGATGAAATTTTGATTTCTTATGATTTTCTTATGCATATGGTCGTCATATGAGTCTCATTTGAAATATGCTACAAAAGTTTGTACGCGGTTTAAGACCTTGTTTGGACGATTTGCATCAAATTTTCACAGATGTGTATATTAAGTTCTAGTTGTGCATCCCGGTGTCTGTTTTTAAAATTCGAACAGGTCCATGGTTCTTTGCGAATCCCATGATTCGAACAAGAGTCGTAAACTTTTTCTTAAATGCTGATAAATTGGCCTATTTACTAGTTAGAAAGTTGATATTTAGTCAGTATATAGGTCTCTAGAAGTGTTAAACATTTTGTGAAAATAAATCGTCATATGACGTCACGTGACGTCATTATATGATAATGTATTTCTAATATTAACAAGAGTATTTCTATTGTTGAAATTGTCGAAGGGCAATGAAATTAATTGACACTTGCTTCAATCGCTGAAAGTTTGATTTCTATGATTTTCATATGCCTTGACCTTCATATGACGTTCATACTTGAAATTATGCAACACAAAGTTTGTACGCGGTCTTACAGCCTTTGTTTGTGAACGATTTTGCATCAAACGTGTATTCAATGTGTAATTGTGTATATGAAGTTCTTGTTGTGCATCCCGGTTGTCCGTTTTTTCAGAAATTCCGAAAAGTCCTAAGGTTTATAGGGATTCAAAGATTCAGACCAGGTCGTAAATTTTCAATTTCTTATAAATCGGTTCCTATTTGAGATTAGAAGATGTTTTGGGTCTGTATTTTAGGTCTTCTGGGAAGTCTTAAACATTTTGTGAAAATAAATGTCATTTGACGTCACGTGACTTCATTATATGATAATGATTTTCTAATTCTTACAAGATTATGTCGATATGTTGAAATTTTCGTAGGGCAATGAAAATTTAATGCCGCATGCTTCCGATGCTGATATTTCATTTTCAATGATTTACAGAAAGCCCTATTTTTTTGAGTCATTATGGACGTTCACATTTGAATTTGACTATCGAAAGTTTGTTACACGGTCCAGAGCCACATTATTAATGGGCCGATTTTTCATCTAATTTTCAGAGAATGTGTTTATTCAAGTTTGGTGTGCATTCGGTAGTCCGTTTTTCAAAATTCGAAAGTCCATGGTTTCTAGAAGCTCTATATGCTTTTAAAATCGGTCCTATTTCAGAAAGAAAAGTTGATATTTGGTCAGTATATTGGTCTCTAAGGGTCTTTAACATTTTGTGAAAAAGAATACGTCGTATGACGTTACGTGAAGTCATATGATAATGTATTTTTAATATTAACAAGAGTATTTCTATATGTTGAATATTATGAAGGGCAATGAAAATTTAATGTCATAATGATTCTAGACGCTGAAATTTCGAATTTTAATGATTTTCAGAAGCCTATGACGGCATATGACGTTCACATTGAAACTGATTAGATAAGTATGTACACGGTCCAGAAAGCCTTATTATTGGGCCGATTTTCATTCAATTTTCACAGAATGTGTATATACGTTCTTATTGTGTATAACGGTGTCCGTTTTTCAAAATTCGAAAAGTCAAGCATATATGGCGGATCAAGATTCGAACCAATGACGTCAATATTTGAATGCTTATAAAAAATGTCCTATTTGAGATAGAATAGTTGAAAATTTTTGCAGTTAGTAAGGTTATGGGGTCTTAAACAAGTATGTGAAAATAACGTATATGACGTCACGTGACGTCATTTGTTTATTATTATTATTCTTTTCTTCTTTCCTAACTAAAGCTTATTTTAAGATGTTGCATAGTCCTAGGACGATGAAATTTTTATGGGTTATTAGGACGTGAGGAAATTTTGATTTCACCCTAATGCTATATTTAGCCATTTCTCAAGAATTATCGGATTTTTGTAAATTATGCCAATGAATATAGAATATGCTGTATAATTGACGTTTCCAAAGATTGGTTTACGCAATAGACAAGTTATAAGCAAAAAACTAATGAAATGGAAGCTAGATTTGCTGATTTTATATGCTGTTTTTCTTGAGGTTTAACAGTCTTATTCTCAGTTTATTACATTATGCGTAAAAAATGTAGCATGTTTTAAGAGCTTGAAACGTTACAAGTTTATTGAAATTGGACTTCATATAAGGAAAGTTAAATGGAAAATAAAAATATTTCATAATTATGCATCATAAAAATATGGAAAGGTCACGCTAAGGGGTCACCAAGCTTAATTACTTTGCGCATCGACTTCAAAAAAAAAATATAGATTTATATATATATATATATATATATATATATATATATATCAAATTGCATTTGATGGGCTATATCTTGATTTTGGTTGGTTTTTGTTTGTCGAATGTTGGACTGTTTCCCAAAATATATGCTTGAAGTTAATATCAGTACTACGGCACAAGACAAAAATCCGTATTTTGCAACACTATGTAGCTAGCGTGAGTTGACAAGCCTTAAAAAAATTCACACGCCAGCCCCACATTTTTGACACATCTAAAAAACTGCATTGTTATGCTAACGATATTCATATTGCAATCAGTTTGTAGGATGGGATTTGTGTCTATTTATATAGAAATAGAGGAGATAGAAAGTTGCGAAAATTTGGACAGATTTTCTATTATGTCATCTTCTATATTATACTATATAAAAGCAGATGTTGCTAGAAAGTCCTATCATTCGTTTAAACGAAGGGACATCTAGTTAGGGCTTTCTGCCTCAAGCAGAAAGTCCTAATTGGGTTTGTTATGTTTTTATTATTCTTTTTTTCTTTATATCTAAACGCTTATTTTTATTTGTTGCAATAGTCCTAGGACGATGGGATATTTTTTGGCTTATTAGTCACGTGAGGAGGAAATTTTGATTCCATATGGTTTTCAGAATCTATAAACGTCACATGACGTACAGCTAAAAAATAATGAAAAAAATGGTTTTGCGCTTACAGACCGTCATTTATGGTGGCATTTTCTTCAAAATTTTCACAGACGGTACATCTTGAAACTAAGGTGCGCATATACTGTCAGTAACCGAAATTCCGAAAGACCGAAGTTTGTGGTGAAAATAATATTCGAACATAGGACCCGAAAATTTCATTTTAGGATTAAAGAGGCTTCAGGATGAGATAGAAAGTTGAAACTTACACAGATGCAGTTCTGCAGGCAGATTTCTACTTATATTTTGGTCCTCGACGTCATATGGACATCTTGTGACGTCATAAGCATATTTCTTAATTTTAGTTTTAGGGTAATGATTTCGGAACATATTGCCAGTTGTTCAGAATAATGAAAATTTCAGAGTTATGACAGTAAAGTATGCGCTTTTGAACAATAATAATTTTTTAGCCACCCTCTATGACGTCACGTGACGCTCAGTGCCTAAAAATAGTGGAATCATGGTGTTCGCGCTCTTCAGCCGCTTTATGTCGGATTTCTTCAAATTTTAACAGATGGTTACATCTTGAAACTAAGGTGTGCATATTCTGCCAGCTTACCGAATTCACGAAAAACCGAAGTTCTGTGGCTGAAGTAAGATTCGAACGTAGGACCAAATTCATTTTAGCATTGAAGAGATTCGGATGAGATAGAAGTTGAATCTGTCTCAAGTTTGCAGTTTTCTGTAGCATTTCTTCAAAATATTTTGTATAGAGACGTCATGGGACGTCTCATAAACATACAATCTAATTTTAATTTGGGGCATGATTTCGACATGATGCCAGTTGTTCATGATTATGAAAATTCAGAGTTGTTATTGCAGGAAAAGTATGCGCTTTTTGGAGCAACAGCATTTTTCAGACACCCTATGGACGTCAAGTGAGTCGAGCTTAAAAATAGTGAAAAAATGGTGTTCGCGCTCTACAGCACGCCATTTTTGATCAGATTTCTTCTAAATTTTTTACAGCTCGTACATCGTGAAAACTAATGTGTGAAATATTTTGTACGTAACCTATTTCGAAAAACCGATGTTTTGTGGCCTGAAGTAGATTCGAACTAGGACTAAAAAATTTCGTTGTAGGGTTAAAGACTTCGGGATGAGATAGAAAGTTGATACTTACACAGTTGGCAGTTTACTTAATTCTAATGTATT
This sequence comes from Solen grandis, assembly GCA_021229015.1. Taxonomy (NCBI): domain Eukaryota; kingdom Metazoa; phylum Mollusca; class Bivalvia; order Adapedonta; family Solenidae; genus Solen; species Solen grandis. The sequence continues at coordinate 14,325 of JAIFHC010000788.1, read as the reverse complement.
TTGAGTCGTGACGTCATATGACGTAAATAAGGTGGCTTACTACTACGACTTACTACCCTTTTATTTCTTCGTAAACTAAACGCTTATTTTTCGCGGATATAATGTCACTTGTTCAGCATGAACATGATCATACTACCAGAAGTGAGTCATTACTGTAAACTTCTAATCTCCTGCTTTTTGTATTAACACAGGCCAGGTTGCAGAAAGTCTCTCCATTCGTTTTAGACGAATGACATCTAATTATTATTAATCTACTTTTTTCTTTCTTTTGAGGTTCAAATTAAAACAGGTTACCGAAAAGGCAGCTGATGAAATTTTAACAGTTATGCACAGTGGACTTTGGCGCTTTTGAATTGGAGCAAATTTTTTCTTCATGTGATGTCACGTGACGCCAGGGTTGAAAGAAACTACCAAGCTGTACGCGCACTACAGGCCGTCATGTTTGACCAATGGACTTATTTTTTTACAGTTGTATGGATTGGACTTAGTTGTGCTGGATTATATAAATTTTTGCAACCTTCAAAAAGACCTAGGATCTACGGCTCTGAACCCAAGTTTCGAACTATGGACCTGAACATTTATTTTAAGTATTACGAAGCTTTCAGATATGCTAGAAACATAAAATTTGGACAGAACATGTGTTTTTATCGAGTTCTTACACGCTTAAAACGGATGACGTCGTTTATGACGTAAAATGCGTCATGACGCGGGTTAACAAACTTTTAAATCCAAAAGGTAGGGGTTTTTTTTGGCCTACATGCCCTTAAGTTTTGACCGACTTAGCATAAAATGTTCACTGAATATGCAACATAGCATTCATTTACCTTAGTTACTTCCGTTTCGGAAAAAATCGTTAAAGGTAAGGTCATATGTCAGTTTTGGTGGTTTTGTATTCGGCAAGATGTATCTCAAAAACGAAATAATTTGTACGTTGACACTGTGGGTAAAATCTGTAGTGCTTGAAGACCTTCTGGTGAATATTAGTTTTTGAATATCGGGGTTGGATTGGGTAGGGTATGGCAGAAAGGACGAAAAGTTGTACTTTTAACAATTGTAAACGCTTGTAGTTTCGTGAACTTTGGAGTCAAAAATTATTGATTTTTCAGGATAAACACACTGAAAAGTGATGTGATGTATACTGCAGGAATATTTTTTTGGTCAGGATATGGAAGCCATGCTATTTAGCATGAATTATTAAAAATTCACATAAAATCGCCAAGTTAATGTATGGAAGTTGAAAACGTAGCCCACATGTGCAAAAAGTCTGAAAATTTCATGTGATTCCGTCAAGAAACTTGGAAGATATTCATTGCTTTTCGGTATGTAAGGCTTGTCATACGAAAAAGCTTGCACTTTGAGGAAAAGAAAAGAGATAAACGGATTATTGGGTTGGGTACCAAGATCCTGATGTTCTCACGCAGAAGAGAGCCATTTTGAATGGAGAATGGCGATGCAGATTGGAGTGATTGGAGCTGCATTTTAGGATGAAATTGTCTACACCAGGGTCGATGAGCATTAAGCCTTTGGTATACGGCTTTCCTCAAACTTTTATTAGGGATTTATGCATCAAAGCCTTTAACAGAATTTACATTTTTACCAGCTGAGATACTGATTTAAGATTCTTTATTAACTTTGCAAAGGTTTTAGAAATTGATCTGTCATGATTTTATCATTAAGAAATTAGAAAATTTATATTTTCTTTTTAAATTGGATTAGGGTCCTTTTACAATGGGACGGTCCTGTGGGCATTTGGACAGCCCTTTTACAGGACCGTATTTAAAGAAGGAAAAGCTGTTGGAGTGCCTTTGTTTATTAAATATGACAATTATATAGAATGTTACATGGGATATAAGAACATAAAAAATCGTTTTTTTTTCCTCGTGTCTCTACAGTTGGTCCCAATATATTGTTCAACCTTGTACTTCTGTTTCATTATAGTTATCATGTACTGTTTTGTCTTCTATTTTCAAATGCTGTTAAGATCTACTCTGAATTCTGCAAGAAAATATGTTAAGAAAAAAACAAGAAATATTTATTAGTTCGTCTCATGAGTCCTAAAATACTTAATAGCCTAATAAATTATAGAAATAAAAAAACAACATTTTTTTTTCTACATCTGATGTGTATGATACCAGAAATAATATTAAATGTGCAAAAACAGAAAGTAAAAAAAACAACAACAAAAAAACAAAACGGTAATTCGATCTATACTGAGATTCGAAGACACTGAGATGCAATCCCTATGATGATTCGAAGCCACAACCCTCAGTTTCAAAACAGTTCCATCCATATCAAGATTGCAATACTACATTATACCTCATCAGCTCGATTATTTTGAAAAACTCTCAGTTTTAAGATATCATGGAATTTATCATCAATGATGGACATTCGGTTAAGAAAATGTTTATGAAAACTGGCCTAATCCTTATATTATCTTCGGGTTTATCTACAAAAACGGTTTCTTATATAAACAAATATGGAATTTCGCAGTGGAGGTTGAAATTGTTTTTCCAACATTTTGCCCTGACACATATTGTATAAGCACACATCTCAACACTTAACCGTTGCACAGTTTATACATCGCGAGACTCGCCATAAACCTGTTGTACGGGCCAATTTGACAGCGTTATAGACAGCTCAATCGATTCCGAAGTTTTCGTGTAAATATTCGGGATATCTTCGTGAAGGTATTGTAGAATTAATTTTCCTCACGTCATTTAAGTATTGGTGATTTTAATCGACAATAGTCGGGACTAAACTTTTACCTACAGAGAAAATATTATTGCATATCGTCAAAAGAGATTGAATTTTCATATATTTACCTTATTTTCTGGATTTATTTCTATTGATTTTAGTTGTATTTGCAACTTTCAATTTGACGAAATGCACCGTAATACTGTGGCCTTGTATGTATCTGCTTATTGATATTGAAACATGCTAAAATTTAGATTTTGGCTTTCTTTTCATATACACGTTTAAATAATTGTAAGGCATTGAGCAAATGACTCGATGCGTTGCAACTATAGAATAAATCGCTTTAATAATGTGGATGGTCAATAAGCTATGAATGGACTGACAACAAGAACTTTGCAAAGCTAGACGGCAGGTATGTATTGCCCGGTGTTTTTCATTTTGCATTTACGATTTTACAGGTGTGGGTACAATGTGAACGGTGCATGCATTCAATAGTTGTTGTATTTTTGTTATCTCCGGGGACTTTAATGGAGACCAAGTACAAAAAGAATAAGACTTATCGATAAAGATTCTATCAAGTGGTACAAATTATGCAATCAATTGTAAATTATTCGCCACACATGTATTTGCAGCGTGACAGAGACTCAAAAGGAGTAATGACAGGGAAGTATCTTGTACCGAGCATTTCAGTATGACATGAATAATATGCACTTATTATTCTATAAAATGGATATTAAAGTAATTTCGGAGGTCTCATTACTTTTACACTGTAAATCTTATTTATTTTACGTCGATCTGGAAACAAACCTTTCTTACAATCTTCTACTTATCGCTCTCGTCGTTCATGGGTTGGAATAGTACTTTGCCGATTTGAGGACAATGTCATGAAATTTGTTGCCCAACAGGGTCGAAAGAAAACATACAACCTTCATATCTCCTTCGGTTACGTACCCATTGGTCAACTGCATCCAATTTTTAGATGGTATGCAGATTTTAATCATCGGAAGACAATAACTACAAAGTTACGGTCGGAAAGTAGTAAATTAGACCATTATCATCTTTTTGCAGTTGTCTTGAGGATAAAATGTATACTCAAAAGCCGTTACAGATGAGGTCTAACATGAACCAGTGATACTGTGGGAATTTAGAAGACCATACTAAACTGTACCTGGCGTTTTAAAATCCGATTCATATAAGATAGTTCATGAAAAATAGAATTAATTTTATACCGTTATCTTAGAAAACTATACATTTTTGAAATTAATACATTAAGAACATTATTTATAGACGTAATGCCATTGCTCGTTCTTAGTTATGCAGATCGGACGTTTAATTACAAAGATTATTCCGTCATTGAAGTAGTTATTTAGCAGGATTATTTTTGGCCAAACTTTTGCCGTTTTTTCTTGAGGTTTAAATGTCTATATTCAAAAGCAGTAACAGATAGGTAGAAACATAAAGCGAGTGAAATGTTGTGTTATTTGAAGACCTTACAAACGTTACCCATGTTTATGAAATATGACATGATATTTTTAAAGAATGTTATATGGAGAAAATAAAAGAACTTCTGGAAAAATCGTTTTTTCCTCTGCTCTGCAGTTGGTCACAATTACTGTTCCATCTTTTATTACCAAAATTCGATAGACTCGGGGCGTTTTCAACATATAGAAAGTAATAACGTAGTAGATAGTAAGATTTTTTTTACCTAATGACGTCATATGACGTCAAAGGACCATCTTCACAGAATTTAAAACACCATTGGAGACTTATATTCTGTCAAAATGTCAGCTTTCTAACTCATCTGGAAGCGTTTTTATACGTATTTGAAATCTGACGTCAATGGTTCGAATCTTGGATTGCCATAAAAATCTTTGCCTTTTCGATTTTTGAAAAACGGACAACCGTATGCACAACTATTAACATAGCATTACATTCTGTGAAATTTTGATGAAAATCGGTTCAAATTAATGGCTAAAAGATCCGCCGTAGAAATTTTTGTTGCTTTTTTAAACCCGTGACGGTAACTAACGTCACATGATAAAAATTGCTGCATTCGAAAGGACCAAAGTCAGTCTAAGGATAAAATTTCATGCTGCTGTCTCATCCGCAACCTTTTTTAATTTGAACGTCAAAAGGAAGGAACAAAATTGCCTAATGATATAACTAGATTTCATTCGTTGAACGAATGTTTGGGACTTTCTGCTTGCTTTGTCGAACGTAAAAGCTTTATTGAGCTGCAAAATTAACTTAAAATCATCTTTATTTTTGACATCGCTTTCTTACAATTGTTGACCAAGTTCCGTAATATACGTTACCAAAAACAAGGGTCTTGAAAATCATTTATCCGGTTACAATATATTTGGGTCATCATTAAAGTAACCATACACGTATTTCGTTATTATTACTCCATGATTCTTGGGTCAGTCTCGTAAAATCTTAAAAGCTCAAAGGAACGACCAAACATACCTCACACTAATATATATTCATATTCATTATTTTCGAAAGTCAAAAGTTTTCAAGATATAAACTGTTAAACGCACTGTGGGTAACAGAATTTTGTATTTTCAGCAATAACTCGGTTTGTTTCAATCCCGATCATCAAAAGATGCAAAGGTCTTTTAAAAGCAATTCATAATTATTTCTGCTTAGTGTCTCCATATAATAATCTATCATTTTAACAGATACTTAAGGCCAAAGAAAAAAAAACGATAAATTGAATATGGACCTTGACCGTTGCTTTTTTATGGTACGGAAGTGACATTGCGCAAGAGGATTAACGAATGTACGTCAGTACAAATTTCATGCAAATAAAACAAAAATAAGGGCCCTATAAGCCGTAAAAACGTTTAATTTCGTAAAAAAATGTTTTGGACTTAAAACATCACATGAGCCCTTATGACGTTCATCTTCTCAGAATGCAAAGAATACGTAGAGCATTATATTCAGGTCCAAATATCCTCTTTTAACTCATCTGGAAGCTATTTGTAATAGGTATTTGAAATTTGACCGCCAATGGTGAATCTTGGATTCGCAATAGAACCTTGCCTTTCGAGTTTTGTAAAAAACGGACATCGTGATACACAACTAAATAGTAATATTCATCTTTCTGGAAATTTTCATGAAATAATCGGTCCAGAAGTAAATGGTGTAGCCGCGTAAAATCTTTTCGTACCCAACATCAAGTTTGACGAATATGTCGTCATTAGTCATGTGAAATTATTGAAATGAGATTTTGTATTCTTGAAGTATAGGGCAATGAAATTTCCTGGTCATTGGGACCTTGGCACATATAGAATCATCGCATAGAAATAAAGGAAATTCTTTTGCGTTTTGACATCATATGACGTCAAATGATGTATTACTTCACATAATTAAAAGAATGCGGGGCGTAGAGCCGTATATTCTGTCTAAAATTGTGGAAAAAACGGGGGGACACCGCGATGCATAAACAGTAATATACAACATTCTGTAAAATTTTCATGAATATCGGGCCACGAAATATGGCTGTAGTCCGCGTACCAATACTTATCTTCATACACAACGTCAAGATGGACGGTCATTGGCAAAGAAAATAATCTGAGTTGAAAATTTCTGTACCATGAAGTAATCCCATGAAATAGGCACCTTCAGTATAAATTATGCCAATTAAAAGAAAAAAATTAAGCAAACGGGCTTAAAAAAACCGTTTTATTCCAAATAATTTTTTTAATATGGACGCCATAAGGACGTTCATCTGTTCAGATATGTAAGAAGTCCATTAACATTTATTAGGAAGTCCATATATAACTCATCCAGTATCGATGTTTGCGTTTTTGGAAATTTGACGTCCATGGTTTGAATCTTGGTTTTGCCATAGTCCCATTGCCTTTTCGTATTGAAAACATAGATCCGGAATGCACAACTATACGTAACATACACCATCTGTGAAATTTTCATGAAAATCGTACAGAAATAAAGGCCTGTAGATCGCGTACAAACGTTTGGCTAGTTCATCGACAATTTTTATGTCATATGTCGTCATATGCATATGAAAATCATTGAAATGCAAAAAGTCTAGTTTCTGAAGCCAAGCTATTTAGCTTTAATAATTCCTGGGATGTTCACCAAAATATTTCAATTTAATGTTGTCATATGACGTCAAAAAAGAAGCTCATCTTTCAGAATGTAAAACAGACTTTGCAGACTTTATATTCTTTTCAATATCAGCTTTCTTACTATCTGGAGGAAGCGATATTTGTAAGTTTTGGGAATAGGACGACAAGTGTTCGAATCTTGGATTCCCCAAAGTACCTTTGCCTTTTCGAAATTTATGATGAAAATCGGTCCAGAAAATAATGGCTGTAGATGTGTACAAAACCTTTTGTCTTGACGTCAAATCGGACGTTATATGACGAAAGCACGATTTATGAATTTCATTGCATTCCAAAGACATTTTTTGTTGTATTTGCCATTACATTTTCATGTCCAGGAAAACTTTAAATAAGTATATAAAAGTAATCGCTTAGTATATCAGTAATCTTTTTCACCTTATGATCGTCATATGGACGTCATTTGACGTTTTTCCTTCACAGAATGTAAAATTCTTTTCGAAACTTTATCTGTCCAAATATCAGCTTTCTAATTTATTAGAAGCGATTTTTAGTATTTGGAAAATTGACGTCAATGGATCGAATTTGGATTCGCACCATAAAACATAAGGCTCCTTTACAATCCTGTGAGGGAAGGACCGTTAATTTGACGTCATTGAGTCATATGTTCAAAAAGATTTTTCTTATTTTACGCGGTAATTTTTATATTCATATGACCATGAATAATGTTATGGCAATAATATTCAGATTCTTAAATTTCAATGTCAATAATTTTCATCTCGCCTATGGACCTCATATGACGTCAACTTGACATTGTTTTCATTAATTTGTACGCGGTATACATCAATTAGTTCAGGGTAGATTTCCATAAAAATTGCCACAGAATGTGTATTTACGTTTCTAGTAGTGCATCCGGTGTCCGTTTTCCCATTTTTAAAAGGGGCAAGGTTTTTCTTTTATTTTTTGCGAATCCAAAATTCAGCAACCTTTGACGTAAATATTTCATAAAAGGTATACCATCGCTTCTGTTGAGTTAGAAATCTGAATTTGCGACTGAATATAAGTCTCTTAGACTTCTTCATTCTATAAGGAGAACTATTCTATGTCGAATTTTTGTCGAAATGATTTTCTTATTTGTTCGCCCTTAATTTTATTTATGTTCAAAGGTTCCAGAACCATGGAAAGTAAGGCTTATACTTTCAAGATACTGTTTATTCCTTTGCAATGATGATCGATAGGCTATGATGTCATAAAGCGACAAACTTGACGCCATCTAAAAATTTGTTCGGGGTCTACAACCCATTTTTTCTGGAAGGTTTTCATGAAAATATAAAAAGAATATGTTTTTTTTCGTTTATTGGCCCTGGGTTTTTCCAAATTTTTCCAAATTGTAAAGGCAAAGGTTCTATGGCGAATCCAGTTTAAAAATTTTTGAAACGGGTTAAAGTATAAGGAAGTTACATCAAAAATAAAATTTAAACCAAGTTAAATGCAATTTGTGAAAAAACCCTATTAACTTTTACTTAATTTTAAAAGTTTTTTTCTGTTTTCGAAAATGTAAATACGAATGGCCCAAAACAATGAAAAATTTAGGGAAAAAATTTCAGCCAAAATTTTTGCAAATGCATGTTTTCAAATTCATTGACGTCAGATTTGACGTCGGTCAAAGTTTGTCGCGCTCTGCAATTTTTTGTTAAAAGATTTTTTTTGAAATTTTCACGAAGTTAAGTTACCTTTAGTTTTGGCACCCCTTCTTTCGTTTTGAAAATTTCGATTTGCGTCATGGAGTTTTTTGTTTTATTTCTCGTGCAAAAAATTCAAAGTGTGCTAATAATCCAGAATGATGAAACTTTTACGGGATTATTTTAGATGATGAATTTTTAAAAGCAATGATATTCATTTATTAGAGCCCCGGGAAAACTTTTGTAGCGCTTGCAGACATTTTAAAAAATTTAGGATTTTCAAAAAATTTTACAGAAAGAAAAAGGGACCGCTAGGGCCTAATGTCTTCTTTGTGTTTGTAAAAATGTTTAGGTTTTTAAAAGTTTTAAACGTGTTCGAAAGTCCCATCGTTTGCCGTGCAAAAGAAAACAGTTCTTTTTCTTCTATTTTTTTTTCTCCCCTTGTATTTGGTTAATTTCGATGTGTTGCCAAGGCCCAGACAATGAAAAAATTTTTTGGGTTATTTCAAACCATGAGCTTTTAATGCAATGAATTTTCTATTTAAAAAGAGTATATAAGTAGATTTTACGTAAGGGTTTTAAAAAAGTTTGTACGCGTTACAGCCAAATTTTTTTGGGCCCCATTTTCATCAAAATTTCACATGACGTCATGAGGTGAAAGATAATTTCTAATATTTACGTGTTAATTTTATATGTTGTACAAGTCTGAGCACCTTGAAATTTTTAAAAGCATATGCTTCAGATAGAAATGTTTGCATTTCAATAATTTTCATTTTACATGACGTGTTTTGACGTCAAACATGACGTCGTCTAAAAATGTTTGTACGCGGTCTACAGCCATTATTTCTGGACCGATTTTCTTCAAATTTCACAGAATGCGTATGTTAGGCTCTAGTTGTGCCTTCCGGTGTCCGTTTTTCAAAATTCGAAATGGCAAATGGTTCTATGGCGAATCCAAGATTTGAACCATTGACGTCAAATTTCAAATGCGTAAAAATCGCTTACAAATGAGCTAGAAATGATATTTGGACAGAATATAAGTCTCAAGGGTTACTTTACATTCTCTGAAGATGAACGTCATATGACGTCATATGACGTCATGAGGTGAAAGGTAATTTCTAATATTTACGTGTTAATTTTTATATGTTGTACAAGTCCGAGCACCTTGAAAATATAATAGCATATGCTTCAGATAGAACTGTTTGCATTTAAATAATTTTCATTTTACTATGACGTGCTTTGACGTCAAACTTGAGGGTCGTCTAAAAATGTTTGTACGCGGTCTACAGCCATTATTTCTGGGCCGATTTTCATTAAAAATTTCACAGAATGTGTATGTTAGGTTCTAGTTGTGCCTTCCGGTGTCCGTTTTTCAAAATTCTAAATGGCAATGGTTCTATGGCGAATCCAAGATTCAAACCCCATTGACGTCAAATTTCAAATGCGTATAAAATCGCTTACAAATGAGCTAGAAAGATGATATTTGGACAGAAATATAAGTCTCAAGGGTTAATTTACATTCTTTGAAGATGAACGTCATATGACGTCATATGACGTCATGGGTGAAAGGTAATTTCTATATTTACGTGTTAATTTTTATATGTTGTACAAGTCCGAGCACCTTGAAATTTAACAGCATATGCTTCAGATAGAACTGTTTGCATTTCAAAAATTTTTTCATTTTTACTATGAGTGCTTTGACGTCAAACTTGACGTCTAAAAATGTTTGTACGCGGTCTACAGCCATTATTTCTGGGCCGATTTTCATCAAAATTTCACAGAATGCGTATGTTAGGCTCTAGTTGTGCCTTCCGGTGTCCGCTTTTCAAAATTCGAAATGCAATAGTTCTATGGCGAACCCAAAGATTCGAACCATTGACGTCAATTTCAAATGCGTATAAAATCGCTACAAATGAGCTAGAAAGATGATATTTGGACGAATATAAATCTCGAGGGTTACTTTATATTCTCTGAAGATGAACGTCATATGACGTCATGAGGTGAAAGGTAATTTCTAATTTTTATGTGTTAATTTTTATATTGTTGTTTACGTCCGAGCACCTTGAACATTAATACATTTGCTTCAGATAGAACTGTTTCCATTTCAATAATTTTCATTTGACTATGACGTGTTTTGACGTCAAACCTGACGTCGTCTAAAAATGCTTGTACGCGGTCTACATCCATTATTTCTGGGCCGATTTTCATTAATATTTCACAGAATGTGTATGTTAAAGTCTAGTTGTACATTCCGGGTGTCCGTTTTTCCAAATTCGAAAATGCAAAGGTTTTATGGCGGATCCAAAATTGGGAAACCATTGACGTCAAATTTCAAATACGTATAAATCGTTTCCAGATGAGTTAGAAATATAATATTATATTTGGATAGTATATAAGTCTCCAAGAGTGCTTTACATTCTAATGAAGATGAACGTCAAAAATAATTTCTGATATATACGCGTTAATTTAAATATGTTGTTTCCTTCCCAGGACCATGGAAATCTAATGGTATGTACATCAATCCGTGTGCTTTAGAATGCAATGTAATTCATATTAATTGTACGTTATATCACGAAGATTTGACGTCAGGACAAAAAGGTTTTACGCGGTGTACAGCCATTATTTTTGGACCGATTTTCATCAAATTTCAACAGAATGTATATGTAAACGCTCTATATGTTTAAGTGTTTAACAATGTAGCAGAAAGTCCTATCATTCGTATCAACGAATGAAATCTAGTTATTCTTCTTCTTATTATTCTTTTTTTCTTCCTCTTATATTTGTTTTAATTTCGATATGTTGCCATTGACTCAGAACAATGAAAAAATGTATGGATATATTTCAAACCATGAGCTTCCGGATGCAATAATATCATATTTATATGACGTCACATAACGTTAGATTTGACGTCAGGTGAAAAAGTTGTACGCGGTCTAAAACCATTATTTCTGGACCCCGATTTTCATCAATATTTCACAGAATGTTAATGTTAGGCTCTAGTTGTGCCTTCCGGTGTCCGTTTTTTCAAAATTCGAAAAGGAAAATGGTTCTATAGCGAATCCAAGATTCGAACCATTGACGTCAAATTTCAAATGCGTATAAAATCGCTTACAAATGAGCTAGATAGATGGAAAATTTGGACAGAATATAACCCTTTCAAGAGGCTTTACATTCTCTGAACGAACGTCATATGACGTCATATGACGTCATGAGGGAAAGGTAATTTCTAATTTTAAGTGTTAATCTTTATATGTTGTTTACGTCCGAGCCCTTGAAATTTAATAGCATATGCTTCGATAGAACTGTTTTTTGCATTTCAATAATTTTCATTTGACTATGACGTGCTTTGACGTAAAACCCTTGACGTCGTCTCAAAATGTTTGTATGCGGTCAAACAGCCATTATTTCTGGGCCGATTTTCTCAATATTTCACAGAAGGCGTATATAAGGCTCTAGTTGTGCCTTCCGGTGTCCGCTTTTCAAAATTCGAAAATGCAATAGTTCTATGGCGAATCCAAGATTCGAACCATTGACGTAAAATTTCAAATGGGTAAAAAATCGCTTACAAATGAGGAAAGAAAGATGATATTTTGGGCAGAATATAAGTATCAAGGGTAACTTTACATTCTTGAGGATAACTTCATATGACGTCATATGACGTCATGAGGTGAAAGGTAATTTCTAATTTTTATGTGTTAATTTTTATATGTTGTTTACGCCCCGAGCACCTTGAACATTTAATAGCATATGCTTCAGATAGAAATGTTTCCATTTCAATAAATTTTCATTTGACTATGACGTGTTTTGACGTCAAACTTGACGTCGTTTTAAAATGATTATACGCGGTCTACAGCCATTATTTCGGGGCCGATTTTCATTAATATTTCACAGAATGTGTATGTTAAAGTCTAGATGTACTTTCCCGGTGTCCTTTTTTTCCAAATTCGAAATGCAATAGTTCTAGGGCGAATCCAAGATTCGAACCATTGACGTCAAATTTCAATGCTATAAAATCGCTTACAAATGAGCTAGAAAGATGATATTTGGACAGAATATAAATCTCGAGGGTTACTTTATATTCTCTGAAGATGAACGTCAAAATGACGTCATGAGGTGAAAGGTTTAATTTCTAATTTTTAAATGTGTTAATTTTTATATGTTTTTTTACGTCCAAAGCCCCTTTGAACTTTTTAATAACATTTGCTTCAGATAGAACTGTTTCCATTTCAATAATTTTCATTTGACTATGACGTGTTTTGACGTCAAACCTGACGTCGTCTAAAAATGCTTGTACGCGGTCTACATCCATTATTTCTGGGCCGATTTTCATTAATATTTCACAGAATGTGTATGTTAAAGTCTAGTTGTACATCCGGTGTCCGTTTTTTCCAAATTCGAAAATGCAAAGGTTTTATGGCGGATCCAAATTCGAACCATTGACGTCAAATTTCAAATACGTATAAAATCGTTTCCAGATGAGTTAGAAATATATATTATATTGGATAGATATAAGTCTCCAAGAGTGCTTTACATTCTATGAAGATGAACGTCAAAAATAATTTCTGATATATACGCGTTAATTTAAATATGTTGTTTCCTTCCCAGGACCATGGAAATCTAATGGTATGTACATCAATCCGTGTGCTTTAGAATGCAATGTAATTCATATTAATGTGACGTTATATCACGTAAGATTTGACGTCAGGACAAAAAGGTTTTACGCGGTGTACAGCCATTATTTTTGGACCGATTTCATCAAATTTCACAGAATGTATATGTAACGCTCTATATGTTTAAGTGTTTAACAAATGTAGCAGAAAGTCCTATCATTCGTATCAACGAATGAAATCTAGTTATTCTTCTTCTTATATATTCTTATTTTTCTTCCTCTTATATTTGTGTTAATTTCGATATGTTGCATTGACTCAGACAATGAAAAATTTATGGCATATATTTCAAACATGAGCTTCCGGATGCAATGAATATCATATTTATATGACGTCACATAACGTTAGATTTGACGTCGGGGAAAAAGTTTGTACGCGGTCTACAACCATTATTTCTGGACCGATTTCATCAATATTTCACAGAATGTTAATGTTAGGCTCTAGTTGTGCCTTCCGGTGTCCGTTTTTCAAAATTCGAAAGGCAATGGTTCTATAGCGAATCCAAGATTCGAACCATTGACGTCAAATTTCAAATGCGTATAAAATCGCTTACAAATGAGCTAGATAGATGTATTTGGACAGAATATAAGCCTCAAGAGTGTCTTTACATTCTCTGAAACAGAACGTCATATGACGTCATATGACGTCATGAGGTGAAAGGTAATTTCTAATTTTAACGTGTTAATCTTTATATGTTGTTTACGTCGAGCACCTTGAACATTTAATAGCATATGCTTCAGATAGAACTGTTTCCATTTCAATAATTTTCATTTGACTATGACGTGTTTTGACGTCAAACTTGACGTCGTTTTTAAAATGATTATACGCGGTCTACAGCCATTATTTCTGGGCCGATTTTCATTAATATTTCACAGAATGTGTATGTTAAAGTCTAGATGTACATTCCGGTTTTCCGTTTTTCCAAATTCGAAAATGCAAAGGTTTTATGGCGGATCCAAAATTCGAACCACTGACGTCAAATTTTTAAATACGTATAAAATCGTTTCCAGATGAGTTAGAAATATAATATTATAATTTGGATAGTATATAAGTCTCCAAGAGTGCTTTACTTTCTATGAAGATGAACGTCACATGACGTCATATGACGTCATAGGTCAAAAATAATTTCTGATATATACGCGTTAATTTAAATATGTTGTTTACTTCCCAGGACCATGGAAATCTAATGGTAAC
>JAIFHC010000787.1:0-50000 GCA_021229015.1 Solen grandis | reverse complement strand
CTTTTCTGAAAATGTTGTCCACGTCTTCTGACCGGTTTTCCGATGAGTATCTAGTTAAAACACAGACTGACCGGAGAGACCAAGCAATGAATATGACGAGGCATATATGTCTAGTAAAGATATACATACACTAAAAGGTCAGATATATACTCAGTTGTATTCAGTTTCGGTATATATGTCTACGTTTTTGACTTCCAGCTCATGTTAATTTGACTGCTGCCAGAAGTGATCCGACAAAGATATACGTGCGGGAGTTAGAGGATAAATTACTAGGTTAGATAAAAACATATTGAGGTTCAGATCCGAGGGTGTCTGGCTTATGTAGGAAACTCCGGACTTGGCAACGATACCCGAGGGTTTGGATTCAATGACACTTAGTCTTTCTCACTACGAACGTCTTAAGGATTTTAATGAAAGAGTGTTTTATGTGTGTTTGTGGAAGGAAATATATATATTTATAAATGGTAATTTTTTTCCGTGCATGTGTGACACATTTTGTTTTAAACAAGACATACATTTGAATTTGGCAACTTTATTATGCGAAATGATTTTTCTTCCAGGCAAGACTTCATACAAGCCCTCCTCATTGAATATGACAGCAGGATCCCTCCAAACTTCGAAAAAGGTAAATGGAAATTTATTAACACTAACCGTGGCTAACTATATCACCAGATACTGTCTTTAGAATATCTTACGCACGTCAGATTGTATGAAATTCAATGATCAGAGGCGCCTAATAATTTCTAAAGCGCATGACCAAGGCATATAACGAAGGCACTTTTTCATATCAAGGCATCGTGGTTCATTTTATGAAATATATTTTTTCAAATTGTGAACGAAATGCATGCATTTCATTAAACGATTGTAAGTTGCACTATTTTTCGTATGTACGAAAGTTTCAAGAACTCAAAGACCGCGTGTTTTACGCATAATGCTAAAGGTAGCTTTGTATTTTTGTCTAAACCAAATAAAGTGTTTATGTTATTAACTATGACATACATTCATTTCGTCTCACACACTAACATTCTAAATTGTTCTAAAGTATCACTATGATATCTTGCCCCTATTTAACTCAAATCAATGCCACATGAATTTTTCCGTTTTCAACATTTATATATTGTCCAGGGTCTAGGATACAAACTACTAAGTAAACGAATTACTTTTGAATTACTTTGAATTTAACTGCCATATATTCTCAATATTTTCTTTCTGAATAATAATAATTTTGTACAATAATCTTCAAGGTACATCCTGATTTGTCTGGACACTCTTTCTCTACATTACAATGATTTTACTTTTCACTTGATGTTTACAAGATAAAATGAAATGTTTGACGAAAAACTAGAAGATATAAATATTGTTCTACATTATAAATAGATATTAAAGAAGATAGAAATATCTTCAAATGTCATTATTATTCAATTACTAAAACATTAAACACAAAATGTTTACATCGTGTTCCATTATTCAGAGGATCTTACAGTTTTCATTCTTTCGGAGAATTCTTTCATTCAGTTTACTTTTTCTTCCTTCAAATAATACTAAGGTATTTTCATCCATAAGATAATCCTACGGGTTGTAGTTTGTCATCTTTCAGAGAATCGAACAATTTACATCCTGTATAGAATTATTATCTCTTGTAGAATAATATTCTTTAGATAATTCATCCTGTATAGAATAATATCCTTTAGAGAATCCTACAGGTTACATTCTGTATAAAATTTTCATCCTTATGATAAATCCTTCAGATAATCCCAAAGTTTATATCCTGTATATAATAATCTTCTTTAAAGAATCCTACAGTTTCCATTCTTTTCATCCTGTGTAGAATTATATTCTTTAAAGAATCCTACAGTTTTCATCCTTTCATCCTGTATAGAATAATACCCCTTAAAGAATCCTACAGTTTTCATCCTTTCATCCTGTATAGAATAATATCCTTTAGAGATTCCTACGGTTTTCATCCTGTATAGAATAATATCCTTTAGAGAATCCCATTGTTTACATCCTGTATTTAATAATCTTCTTTTAAGAATCCTACAGTTCTCATCCTGTATAGAATAATATGACCCCAGTGATTTTCTTTTCTTTTAATGCTAAATCAGATAAGGATAAGAACTAATAAAAGCTCATTCAAATACCATAAATCAACTATTATATATACGCACTGACCCTAAAAATTAACAATATATCAAAATAGATGGTTATATATTACTTTAACCATTTTCTCTTAGTGATAGTCTTCTTCCAGTACATTGTGTGTCTTAATGTATTACTGACCCCATGTGTTCTATATAATGAAACTAGAACACTTTTCTTTGGCGTCATCGGCTTTGATAGTGTCTTCTCCTGCAGCTTATCTGATTCCTGTCGTTGTATTGCTCGAGAGCAAAAAAGACCATTTCTAAACCAATATTTGCTTTTCTGTTAGACATTTCTTTGATAACGCGCAACAAATATGTGAAAAAAGAAACGTGTGCATGACATGTTGATTTTAAGATAGATATGATTTAACGCATACCGAGTGTAGTTTAATAGCAAATAAACCCAGTTGTCCTACAAATTCAAACTGTTCCATATGAAACATTTCGTACATTTCGTAAAGAATAAGAGCATTTGAATTAATCAAATCATGAATGTACACTTTCCGTGCCTTATTCTTATTTAGGAAGACTGATAACTAAATTAATTATGTGTAATTATATTTCATTGAGTAATAATGAATCGATTTAATTCTTGATTGAGTATGGGTCTGAGGTGTTGAACTCATCATGATGTAAGACAGCTGTAAACTCCGACACTGAGTACTGGTTCAAAAGCCGAGAAAGTTCAAAATATGTTGATTTTGAAAACTTATAAATCATGATGCAGACATTGATACGTGGCTGTTTCTTACTGTTTGTCTCAATATGAAGGTTTAATTACAGATTAGATGTTACATCCAGTTACACAATAAGACCTTTACGGCTTCGCTTCATTATATATCGACAGTTGAAGTCAATATCGATAATGAGAATCTGCACAGATCACAAATAAAAATGGTCACCCGTTCTCATCTGGCATCTGCATATGCATTACAAAGATGATCTTATATAATTTTGGTCAACTAGTTGGCAATTCACGTTCTGGACAATGTCCAATAAACGTTGGTCAATCTTGTAATTTCCAATCTGTGTGATATTTAAAGACTAGGGAAAGTAACACTACGATTTATTGTCCATCGCAAATGTTATTACGAATAAATACCATTGTAGGTCGTTAGAGGTTACTGCGGCGAATTTCTGCAAATGTCTTGAGTGATTTCCATCGTGCTAGAAAGGAATTAAGAAAATGACTTATTAAGAAAGACAAAGGTTAGAGGAGTATGCCCAGAACTAGCATAAATGACATCGGGCCTGATAGTTTTGAGTTCGAACCCGATTTCGAGACAAAAATTTCCATGACCTTCCTTGGTGCAAAATAAACCCAGGTTCGGTAAAAATATGATAGGTAAGTAAATATGATAAGTAAGAAGATGCTTCCCAATTCACGTAAAACTTAATATGGTATTTATAATATATTAAATATTTATGTTAAATATTCAGTTGATGTTTAGATTTTTTATCGTCTCTGGTCCTTTGGAAATGTTTGCCTTATTTTTGTAGGATAATGACCTTACTGAATTAATTAGGAGAACGATCTCATTTAACTTTCTATGATAACAATTACTAACAGTAATTCGAAGAAGCGCGCTACAATATATATGTACTCATAGAACAGTAATAGATTTGAAAATGTAACAATAAAGATTCTTATGTGAACCAGTCCTAAAACTACCTTTACATTATAGGAAAAACAAAAAGGACGATAAACAAATTGCATAGATTAAACAAATACAAATGCTTTTATGTAAGCGAAATTTCCATGGCAGAACAACGGTTTACACTTCAGGAGATGCCATGATTAATAAGCCACTTGGAAAAGATGATTGAGTTTGGCGGTATATAGTCTTGGTATCTACAGTATGTCCAATTACACACCATATATAGTACAAAGTGCAGGAATGGCAAGTCCATGCTAGACATCTTAGCCTCAAAACGCAATGGGTAATACACAATTGCTGTTACAGTTAACAAATAATGCAATTCTAAACCAAGCAAACACAAAGTGATAACCTCCATATAGTATGCATTTTCGCGATTTCTTTTATATAGCAGCACTTTACTAAAAGACAGCCTTCAACCGAGGTACATTTTTTTCACCCTTTTTCCCATTTTCAGAGAAAGCAGCATGTATATCCTTTTTGTGTACATAATAATTAATTTAGGGACATATAACGATTGCCTTTAGTTTGAATCCTGTATATAATATGTATGTTACATCTTAATCAGAAATGCAGATTTTTTTTTATCTAAAATAGAGCATAACGTTAGATCAAATAGTAATGAACTGTTATGTTTTTGTTTTGTTGATTTGTCTGAAACAATGACTCAATCCTATACACCCGACTATTTAAGTTTTTCGTCTATTCACGCACAATGAAAATAACTATCTTCAAATGCGCGTCATGTTTAAGAATATTAACTAAAAGTTGTAGCAGATTAAATTTCAAATAAAATGGTAAACACTTCTCAATTTGAAATTAAATATTTGTTGAATAAATGTGTACGTTTCATGCTTTAATGTGAAATAGAAAGAAAAGATTTCTTTTTAAGTTTATTTACATCACTCCGATGAATCTGGGCATAAAATCATTACATCATACTGCTTTAAATTCAAAACGCAAATAATTGACATTAACTTAAAGATAAAAACAGACTAAGAGAAAACAAGTTAGTGAGTTGACACACGTGTACAGTTTAAATTCGATAAAACCATTATCTTTTTCAATTTAGACTATTTCAAACATGATCATTTCTGTGGTGATACAACACGTGGATATAATTGAAATGTTCAGATTCTTCTGTTTTATTTTAATCAAATTAAAAAATTCAATAAATATTGATTTAAAACCAGGGAATAAGAAAAGTACATTTCTTCCTCAGAAACTACCAGCCAATTTGCAATAATAGTCTTTTTTCTCGCTACTTTGATAAAATTGAAATGATCGAATTCTATAATATGCTTTGATTTTGGACATCGTTATGAATTTCTTCAACTATTTAATGTGTAGATCTAAATTGTTTTCAGAACATTCGATATATTGTGTAAACAGTGTATACGTGAAGTTCTGAAACGGCTTTTCAGAATGAACAGAAGATCTGTACATCCCTCTCAGTTTCCTGTATAAAGCGTTGGTATCTGTTTTTAATAGTTACATGTAACATAATTAATCGAACCTTTTGTATGTTTTTATTTGATCAAATTTGTAATTATTATTAGAAACAAATAGTTCTGTTTTGATAATAAGTGGATATTGTTCAAAACTTAATTAAAAAAGAAAACCCTTTGATTAGTCAAAATACACTCACAACTAGGGGTATACATTTGGGCATAGTTACACTATGATGAGGTAATAATTGGAATCCCATTTAGTGCAATATGTTTATGGCTTTCCCGGGCACACAGTGCTGGTCTAACACAGAACCGACGAGGGAGATGATTGCAAATTGTAAATAATATTTCCCTATCGAAATATGAAGTAACTGTATCAGGTCTAGACAAATTAACTTTAGTTATCTAACACTTTCTCTCTTTATACATGCCGAATTATCAAGGTTATATGGTGCAATGCTTTGCAATTGCAATGTCAACAGTTTGGATATACCGTTCATGCAATAAAGGTACAATCTTAATAATAAACATATGTGATGACATGGAACCAGATGAGAAAGTAGTAGCTTACACGTAATAAAAAAATGTAGTGTATTACCAAATTTAAATTATATTCATGTAAAATCTACGGTAATAACATTCGTATCCAATAAATGTCATTCTTTTTTTTCAATTATTTGAAATATTGAAGCATTATGAGAAATGACTATTTCTGATCCCTCGCGGTTGAATTGAATTTTATGGTGACACTATGTTATGTAAGGCCTGGTTTTTCTCTCTTATTGAGATCATCGCAGTAAATGTTAATTCCCTTGTTCCCATATTCGTCTCCTGCCTTGATACAGGAAGAAGCCCACTGACCTGACACTGGAAGACTTTTCTTATCTAATACTTTCTTGAACATATGAGAAGTCAGGCTAACAATTACATATGGGGATTATTTTCAAAGTTAATTACAAACAGATAACGAAATACGTCTTTTATCATTGAGTAACATCTAAAGTAATACTAAATCATTAACAAGTAAATTCGAAGCTTGCTCAAGTTTTGGCTGTCATCGAAGAACCTAGTTTTGTGGGCTGATGTAGTAGGGCCAAATTAGTCCTCTTGTAAATAAATCTTTACACATAATGTTGATCAGCTGATCTAAATGACATATAGTATATTTGTTTCAGGTTCTCCGTATTATGTTAAGACTGTATATTTTGCAACCCATTTGTTAAATAAAATTCCGCCAAATGGCATATTACGAATATGAACTTAATCAAAGCAATACATTAGAGTCACAATGTTATTTTACTTAAGTATAAGGGTTGTAATCAGATAGTTCAAGAAATGTGATAATATGACAACGACATTCGGGAATCTGCAATATCTAATAAGACAGATCAGTAACAATGCTTTAATAACAAAGGGGATGAATGTCAAAATGATATTAAACCGTTGCATGTTGCTTTGTTATGATCAATTAAGTTGTTCATTTTATGGTATATCAATCACGACAAAATATCAGTACTGCAGGGAAATACTGTGTTGCATATATAACATCAACATGGTACCATTCATGAATTAAAGTGGCTTTATTTTACCTGTCCGTTTTCTACCTTTTTCTTTCTCTTTAGTTTCTTAATGACAATGATAATGATGTAAATGCTATGTTGCGTGTAATATTATATTATAGATGGAAACTAAAGATCGGTGTCGGTTTACCTGGCAATATTGCATTTAAAACTGTTTTCCGTCAAATAAAATGGCAAATGATGGATGACATGTTTCATCAGACAAAGTGAACGCTTATGATACGGAAACCCTTAAGACTCTCTAGTTAATGTATTATGAGTCACATCTCAGAATGCATTAAGAATTTCGAATAATCCAAATTAGATCTCAAACTACGCTGTCTTTAAAACTCATTTACTGAACAAATATTCACATCCTTGCATTTGATAGAAATATAAAAGGATTACTTCTTCACGTATTGTGCAAAACGCACAGTTAAGACGCTCTCCTGAGCAGCAAAATATATGAGCGGCATTTCAAATCACTATATCACTGCTAATGTGAACCTCTCTTATTGGAAGCATAATCGTATAGCAGATGAAAACTGTATTCATGAATGTGGATTTCATTTCCAATTATTCTTCAAAGAAAATTAAATGTTAGTTACTGTAATTTAGAATTTTTTGTGCTATTGAATGTATGGGTAGTTTGTGTTAGTAAATTTTGCAAAACTTACACATGTTAGTATAGACTCATCGATTTATCGCCTTTTTTTGCTGTGACGTACTCATGCCAGGACTATATATTGCTGTGGCAAAACGACCAAAGGTTGGCAACTCAGTAGGGTAGAATAAACTATTAAGACGAAATTTTCAAATAAAATTTAAATTACAAATATTAAGAAAGCAATATGTACTATAAAGATGAACAATTATTACACAAGCAAACACTCTGACCTTACAGAGTTCTTGTACTTGATTAATCAATATCTACAGAGAAAATTCATAATAAATTGATATCTGGAAATATGTTCTGTCTAACTCCACTATAAATGTACATAAACAAATATAAGAATACACCATCCACTTCGGGAATGCATAATATAAATCACAATCGACACTTCTGGTGATGGCTGTTTACTCCCTATTGTTCATTTGTCGTTCTTCCGTTGACCACAATGTGTCATGGTCTTGTTCATATAACGGATATATGTTATATACACCTTCATATAACGGTGACGACCTATGGTGCTCCCTCTAGCCCCGTTTTTATGTTGAATAATTTTCTACATACATCCAAACTATACGGACATAATGAGTAATGAAAATTGGCTCAGTAAACATCAGGCCATGAACGTTCTTTTATGATGCAATAATGCATCTGTATATCTGACAGCACTTGAAATGGTCAGGATGGACGACGGATGAAAGTCAAGAGAGATTTCAATATTCTAACCCCTATACTATTTTCAAGGTTTATTTACAACAAGCCAAATATTTGAAAATTAAAATTACACATAATATCAATAATGAATGAATTAATAAAAAGAAATAAAAATAGATTCTTACCAAGAACGTCTACCCATCTATGAATTTTCAAGGTTGTATATCAGAGGTATGCTCTGGACAAAACTTAATTGAATATGAAATTATACAACGGGCTATTATTCTAAAAATATGGTGTGCAGAGTTACGGTTCCTGTATATGAATCTCCATTATCCACCTGTGAAGTGTCAAGTTTATAGCTTTGATACTTTTTGAGTTATGCTCAAGACAAAAATTATGTATGAACTTAACTAACTTATCTGAGTTTGAGTGTGTGTATGCCGTTTGGTTCAGAGATTTCTAAAGTGTGTTCTAAAATGTCCATGTAAATCAAGAATGTGTTCGGCTTATTTCAATAAATGTTGTTGTTGTTTTTTCAAACAGTTTTATCTGAAGAAAAAATCATTAAATTATCGCAAATACTCCTCTTCTCAAAATATTCAGAAATATAGAATAAGAAAAAAGTACAGAAAAATACTTTTATCATAGAAGACATATTACATGATGATGATTTGAGATGCCATAAATTAACTAATCCATAGATCAATAAAGATACGTTTTACAACATGTGATTTCTTTCTAATATGATTATTGGAAGAGTTAGGGTCTGCAAGATGCATGGATTTTCCATTTAGTAAGCTACAAATACGGCGTTAATGTCAATGTTAATAGCATAATCATCAGCAGCAATACCAAGAACGATAATGACGAAACAAATATTTTTTATTTGGTACGGGATTAAGGTATACAGGTCCCGGAATTTACACTCCCGATAGTTATTCCCTTGATAACGTAGCGTGACGAAGGAGTTTTGGCATTCTTTTAGTATCGATGATATATATATATATATATATATATATATATATATATATATATATTTACAAGGCTTTACAACATATGCTACAATGTTCAGTTAAATTTACCCATTTCAAACACTCTGTCATAACTTATATCAGATTTTGTTGAATACGATGATTTAAATAACATTGATGAGTATATAGTTCGAAGGTCAAAGGACAAAGGTAAACTTAATAGCAAAGGTATGTTGTTTCTAGATCTATGTAAACAAACTGGTTTGAGAATATTGAATGGGCGGGTAGGAGAAGATGTGACAGGTAATTACACATATGTTTGTAGTAGAGGATCTAGTGTAATAGATTACGTTATTACTTCTAGAAATATGTTTCAGCATATTGATTATTTTTGTGTTAAAGAGCCAAATATTATGTCTGATCATTGCGCCATTGACTTTTCATTTGTATTTAATAAGACTATGCATGTTAATGTCCATGAAAATAGTAGGGTTACTGATTGTATATACCATAAGTATGTATGGGATTCAAGTAAGAAAGATATGTATTTAAAAGAACTATCTAATGATTATGTTATTAATAAGTTACACATCTTAGACACACGTGTGGATAATTCAAATACAATAGGTGATATTGACGAATGTATCTCTGATTTCTTTAATATCCTAGATAATGTGGCATCTCCATTATTTAAAAATAAAATAAAGTCATGTAATAAAGACAATAATACATATGTGCATAATGATTGGTTTACTGTGGAATGTTTTGAAAAAAGGCGTGTATTTTATAGTACATTAAATTTGTATAGACATGAACAAAATGATTTAAATAGAATTAATATGGTTAAAGCCAGATCTGATTACAAAACGTGTATTCGCAAATGTAAATTTGAATATGATAAAAAGCAAACCATGAAACACGTTTTAAAAATGCAAAATTATATTGGAATATGTTAAAACAATGTGCTGGTGTTCAGAAATCAAATATTCCATTATCAGTTTTTGAGGAATACTTTAAAAGTGTAAATAATCCAAACAGTCGATTTTTCAATCCAGAGGATGACGTAGTATATTTTGTCGAGAGATACGAAAATAATGAGTTTAATGTTATGTTTCAAGAACTGAATTTGCCAATCTCCATAAATGATATAATTAAAGCAATTAAGCAACAATAAAAGTAGTGGTCCAGATTTTTATATAAAAGAATTCTTTATTTATGGACAAGATATTCTTGCTCCTCATATGCACTCAATATTTGATATTGGTTATTTTCCTGACAGTTGGTCCGAAGGTTATGTTGTACCGTTGCATAAGAAGGGAAGTTTAAACGACGAGAATAATTATAGGGGTATTACGCTTCTGAGTACACTAGGTAAACTGTTTACACGTGTACTGAATAATAGGTTGGTTGATTGGGCGGAGCAGTATAATGTTTATATAGAGGCACAAGCGGGGTTTCGTTCAAACATGAGTACTGTCGATAATATTTTTGTACTTCATGGGTTAATTACACATTTATTAAATCAGGGAAAGCAATTGTATTGCGCATTTATAGATTTTACCAAGGCATTTGACTACATTGTAAGGGATAACTTATGGGCTAAATTAATTCGACTTGGGATACGGGGGAATTTTTTTAGATATTATTAAGTCAATGTATAGTTCTGTAAAATCAAGAGTTAAATATGTTTATCACCATTTTTATTTGCCATTCTTGAATGATATTGAAAATGAATTTATTGAAAAGGGTTTTCCTAGAATTGATGTTAATACATTTAAGCTATTTTTAACACTGTGCGCTGATGATATGGTATTATTTGCTAATAATAGAGATGAATTACAGGCCGGTTTAAATTTACTTTATGATTATTGCAAACGATGGAAGTTAATTATTAATACCAATAAAACAAAAATATGGTTTTCAGGAAAGGTGGACGCTTATCAACGGATGACAATTTCTTTTATAATGGTCAAAGTATTGATGTAGTTTATTTCAATTATTTAGGGTTAGTGTTTTCAACCGGGGGTTCTTTTTCCAATGCACAAAATACAATTGCTGGACAAGCACTTAAAGCTATTTTTAAAATGAATAAGTATTTATATAATTTTACAGATATCTCAGTAAGTCATAAACTTAATATATTTGATAAATTAATATCACCTATTCTTAATTACGCTAGTGAAGTGTGGGGCTTTGTGCAAGGAAATGCTATTGAAAGGGTACATTTACAGTTATGTAAAAGAATACTAGGTGTTAAAAGAAATACGCAAAATGATTTTATTTATGGTGAATTAGGGAGAACTAATTATCAAGTATAGAATATCATTAAGTTTGGAAATTTATTTGATGCTAAAAAATGATAGTGAATTATTACCAGGTAAGAAAAATTGGTGTACTTTATAAAAACAGTTACTTTGTCATCTTGGTTTTTATGATGCCTGGCTTTTTCAGGAAATTGGAAACGTTGAATTATTTCTTTTAAATGTAAAACAAAGATTAAAGGATCAGTTTATCCAAGGTTGGAACGGTAGGATACATGATTCTAGTAGAGCTCATTTATATAAACACATTTCTTTGTTTAAATATCAACCTTATTTAGATTTTTGTCATATCTCTAAATTTAGACAATGTTTAACTAGGTTAAGGGTATCATCACATAGATTACAAGTTGAAACTGGTAGACGGGCTAAGCCTAATTCAATCCCATATACTGAAAGATTATGTAATATTTGCAATGTATTAGAAGATGAATACTATTTTGTTCTTGAATGTCAGCCGTATAATGATCTAAGAAACAAATATATTTTATCTTATTGTAGTATAAGGCCTAATATGCATAAATCTGTAGAGCTACTGTCCTCTGAAGATCAAGCTATTATTAGGAAATTAGGTATATTTGTCTGTAAAGCATTCGAAGTGAGACAGAGTCAACTACTTTAGAGCATTTATTAATGTTTTTAATATTTGAAATGATATTTATCTGATATTATTTGTGAAGACGGGTTGAGTCATTCTAAGTTTCGTTTCGTTAGGGTGACATTACCATTACCATTACTACATGTGTGACATTTCTGTTACTACGGGATTTGATTGAATTTATCTTTGTAGAATACTTATATCTCGTAATGTTTATCACAAATTAGTATTTTAAGGCAGTATTTGTTATCTATTCTGTTATTCATACGTTATCCTAAATTTTCGTTTCGTTAGGATAACTGGTGTATGAGGATGTAGATTTATCTGGAAATGTCAGAAGAACTGTATGTTTCTTTTAATTGCTACATGTGTAGACTTATCTGGAAATGTCAGAAGAACTGTATGTTTCTTCTAAGTGATGCATGTGTATAATTAATATTACATATAAGGTATCAAATAGATTTATAAACATCTTTTTCACTTTCAAATGTCAAAAATATATGAAAAGGTTTTTATGGCTTGTACCCACCTACATGTTTAATTTAAGAAAATGATGATGTCAGTTTTCATGAATTATACATAAACACTGTTAATATTTGAATGATGTTATAAGTTATATCATTTTCAACTGTGGATGTAATTACTTCTATGTATTTGTATGTACTTATGTTTTTATCCTGTCAAAATCACGGTAATTGTACATCCACATGGGTCATTGACCTTCTGGAATAATTGAATAAAATCTAAATCAATCATAATCAGCTTACATACAGGAACCGCGGATTGAGCCTGATCAGTCAATTAAAACATCTCCGGACGGCCATATGTATAGTGTTTGTGTTTTTTACATTTTCTGCATTTTGCAGTAATACGTATTATTAAACTAAGGTTAATTGATTTTTCAATTTGATTACAATTATGTATCTAAAGATCTGAATATTTTAAGGTCACACAACAGAAAACCTTTTTCTGAGCTTTAATTAATAAGGTTGCTCGCAAGGTCCGATAACAAAGTTTTAAAACTAGTGGCCTACGAGTTTAGGACGAAGTTATCAGATATCCATTAAATTTGTCGAATTTCCTCTTAATAACGATAGAGGACAGGTATCTTTTAGATCTTGTCATTTTTATATCAGTTAATGCAAGTAATTGATTCGAAAAGTGTTTTTTCTCAAACATATTACATGATTTTTATTTTACAATAATAGTGGTGGTTGCTTCCTTCTTTCGATTATACGGCTCCATGGCCAAAAAAACCTTTTCCATACTGACTTGGCGTCAATAGCTTACAAATTTTGATAAATCGAACATTTGGGTGTTCATTCCGTTTCTTACATATACATTTATGATCAAAGTTCTCAAATAAGATAAAAAAAAAAACATGCTGAAATATATGTTCGTATTAATACTTGCCTATTTGTAACGTTTCGGCTAGTTTGAAAGTCGAATGTTTGGTTTCAAATTCAGATAAAACAATATAACTATTAGGGAAATTACAGTAATAACTATTTTCACCCAAAGTGTTTGTTAGTTACGTCCGATAACCACAAAAATACCATTATTTTCATACCCAGTGTACATTGACATTAGATTATAGTCTGTACGAAAAGGCACAAATTTCTAGTCCAGATCAGGAAACGTCGAGAATTATATGCATCTGTTAAATACTTTGTTTTTAAAATGTTAAAAGAACACAATGGGGAAAAGATATGCAGTTATGTTTCATGCTATATATCAAACAGTTTCTACACTCAAAGCATCTATTTCCGCCAAGTGACCAAGTTCTGAAGGCATTGACAACTGTTTGTACAATTGATTTTGACAGGTTGTCCCATGATGAAGATGTATAGGTCTGCATCAGATGTTCATTAAGGAGATGGCATCTAGTTCATGATAGCAATCTCAAATTTTAAACTTTTTTATCTTAAGTTCTTGATATCTTTTTAACGAAATTCAATTACTGTTCAGACAAACATTAATTATTCATATATTACTATTTTTATTTTGGGAGTTAACCGTCCCCGCGACAGTAGTTCATTCAAATAGAGACGTCAAGATTTTACTGGCAGAAGAAGGAAGCGCCCGGGTAGCATTACCGATCTACCACAATGCAGATGGAATGCTTCTACAAGTGAAAAATTCCGGGTGGCCTTACCTTGACTCAAACCCACAACGTCAAGGGGCTAAATGATAGCAAGTTAGCGAATATAACATCTGCCGAAGTGGTCCCCGCGAATTTTCAGTTAATCTATTACTCAGTAGTGAAAATTCTAATTTATATTCTGCACATATCAGACAAAAAATGACAAATAGCCTTATACTTTTCATATTCAAAAGATGCTCCGAATATTTTCTAGTTTTATCATAGTAAAGAGTATATGTCCAAGTCCAATATTCGCAAACAATCTTTGTTTTTAAATCTGATATAAGATAACATGTATTGATTCTCTAGGGCATTGTTTCTTGAGAATGTGTTGCTTTGATATATTATTCTGTATTAAAATTACCAATTTAAGTCGATGTTAAGTTTTTCGCGACATTTTTGTCACTGTCCAGAGTAACTGTCATACTTTTGTTCACATGTATTCGGTTCAGGCTCGGAAATCTGAAATATTTAGGCTCAAAGAACAAAATTAAGAAAATGGTCGAACAATATTTCATATAGGTCATATTGTACAGAAGGCTAGTGAGAATGAAAAGATTTATCACTATTTTACATGTACCAATTGGCACAAAAGTGAGGAATGATAATTAAGGAACAGTTTGTCTCGTCGGTCGCTCTATCCATTCCGTAGTCTTTGCACCATAACTCATACTCAAAGTGACCTTTTTTGTTGCATTTTTTAATGTTTTTAACCAGGTTTTCAACGAAAATGCTTGTTATTAGAATGACATTTGTCGTTTGGGCGTCAAACATTTCGATTCAGTCGAACACTAATTAGAACTAGTTAGAACAGAGATACAGTTTTCATACTGAATAGGTTGATACCTTATGGGAAGAGAAAGATTGGGCTCTTGATATTCAGTATGATTTGGTCAAGTTCAGGATCACTTTTACTTTAAAAAGATTTTTCATTCCGGCAAATAACTTCTTTTCGGAGTGAGATATGATGATTTGGATGATTTGGGGTGATATTCAGGTCAATAGGGTCAAGGTCATAGAGGATACCATGAAAAGACCTATGCGAACAGCATAAAACCAGATCAGCACTCTCAGGCTGATCAGGTTTTATGCTGTTCGCTGCTCCTCAGTGGTCTGGTAATGAGGATTTTACAATTAAATTTGGTAAGGTTTAACTGTGGTCTTCTGCAGGTCAGGCTTTATGTGGTACCTATTGAGTGCGTCAAAATGAGTCTATATGAGGGAAAGGGTTAAAGTCACTGTTACTAAAACTAGTTTTGCGTGCCTGAGGTGACGCTTGAACACCTGGTATCGCGTCATTTGACGTGTATCTTTTTTTCCATTAATTCGTACTTCTTATCGGAAAATTCGTATTATAAACAGTTTTTTCCTTTATTAATATTTGATGAATTCCTTTTCTTAATTTTTGACTTCTTCCTAAAGCGATGTGCTTTACTCGATCATTTCACGACGAGTTCAAGTTTTATCACTTTGTGTCAAGCACTTAAGGTAATGCGGTCTGTGATAAAGGATCAATATATGTCTTCAATAATTGCTGTTACGTCATTGTTTTCGTAGGCCTACATTTTGCATGCATTTAAGGTTTTTTAGGAGTTGTCAGTAAGTTCATTATCAAATCAGCTCGTTCTCAGAGAATTCGATTGAAAATTATTTGTGTGTACCTCTACAGATGCCTGCAAAGCAGATTCTTGTTACAGCTATTACTAAATTACATCCATCTAAAGATCTGCCGAAAAAGCAACTGGAAAAGAAATACCTCTTGACATTGCATGCAAAGCAGATTCTTGTTACAGCTAACTACTAAATTACATCCATCTAAGATCTGCCGTAAAAGCAACTGGAAATGAAATACCTCTTGACATGCATGCAAAACATATTCTTGTTACAGCTGACTACTGAATTACATCCATCTTGCTGATTAAATACATTTCTCCTAATACAAAGGATTAGGTGTTTTTTAAATGCACATTATGCAACTATGCAGGCGGTGTTTTATTTCTGCGTAACAGCCGGGATAGAATACATTATGGAATACACACTACCTACTGCTGACTGTTTATTCCATTCCCAAGGGCTGAAGATCAGAAATCTGTCATAATTATCCTTTAATGGAGAATTTAGCTGAAAAACGTCTGAACAGGAAATATATCAGTATTAAAAATAAAAATA
Organism: Solen grandis; assembly: GCA_021229015.1. Lineage (NCBI taxonomy): Eukaryota > Metazoa > Mollusca > Bivalvia > Adapedonta > Solenidae > Solen > Solen grandis. The sequence continues at coordinate 33,662 of JAIFHC010000787.1, read as the reverse complement.
CATAATATTAATTCCTGTAAAATAGTCCTTCCATTGTTCATTAGTAACATTTTGCATGCTGATTTTTTTTCATTATTTACTAAATGCTCAACCATTTGTGAAAACTTTTTATGACTGAATGTGAAGAAAACATAAGATTTCCAGGGCATCTACGAACATAATTCTAAAGCGTGGCATGTCATTTAAGGCAGACATGTTATGTAATAGGACTAGACTGCTACAGTATATTTGAATATCATTTCTCCTTCATCGTGTGTACATTACGTGAAATAGCTTAAAATGATTTATGATTCAAGATAAATTCAGATATACGACTTCAAGTTAGCTAGATATTGTTCGATATTCAGTGTAAACAAGAGTAATATTAAATAACGTTTTGTTATCGCGTGACATGTTTATCCCGTGGTGAATATAACAATACAGGTTTTCCCAGAACTGCATTTAGAAGGTAATAATATTTACATCTCTGGTAAATATGTTAACAATAGTGATTTATATTGTTGAAAATATGATGTTTTAAGTTCGGTTCAGTTTAAGTGTTGCATAGTACATTCTTTGAGCCGCCCAAAATGCGCTTAGAGTATCGTAGTCATAAAATAATTTTTCTTCCTATAAAGACATTGCGGTTCATTTAAAGCAATACATCTTTCAAATTTTTAACGAAATACAAGCATTTGATTAATGGATTAAGTAAAATAAACTGAAATATCAGTTTTAATAACATAAACTTATAATCTAAATGCTCTCTTACGATTTATCTTTTTATTTTTAATTTTTGGTGAATTAGTTCAGCATTGTTTAAATAATGTTGTTTATAAATTTCTCATCGGCAATGGACTTTAGGAATATGAGAAAGCAGGATTACATCAAACAGTCAGGGATTTGGGTAATGCTTTTTGCCTTGATAACGTTAGGCAACATTGTCACTCATAATAAATGAGGTATAAGGCAACGTCAACAGATTCTCTGGTGTATTACAGCCCGATAAAGTGCTGTGATCACAACTCGATTTGATTGAGTATGGTGTAGGGTAATCCATTTGTGAGAAAGTATGTAAATGTTTAGAATATTAAAGACATACGCGCACAATGCAGTAATTTTTAATAAAGACAAAAAAGGAAAATTAATACTAGTCAGGAGAATTTTCTAAAACTTTGCATGATTATAGAGAATTACATTAGAAACTTATTCATGGAAAAAATGGCGATCACCGCTCTACGTTTTGAGTTATCTGCCCTTGAAAGTGAGGTTTTTGCTCACTAACTGCATTGTGCGCGTATGCCTTTACGACTGTTTTCATATGATCTTGCAGAAAAGCTGTGTAGACGTTTTGACTATACATTTACCAATGCGATTCGGTCCTTGTCATTTGAAAATTGCGATTGTTTTTCAATATTTGATAAGATTTGTGATTGTACACCATTTAGAGTATAACGTTTTGTGAGACTTGTGTGCATGTAACATTTTTGTGGTTCACTGCTTTAACAATGATAATCATTGATGCAATGAAACAATTGCGTATTTTAATGTTTCAAGACGATTTGGAGCGATGATTAAAAACTTACATTGACAGCTTTAGTCCGAAGTCTACACTACCCAAAAGTAATGATAATGTTTCATATAAAAACAGTGACCTGAAACCTCGACGAAAAACGGTATAAAATGTGCGGTGTCGAGCCGTATTACAATTTTCTACGTAAGGCCAAGTACATAAATTCATAGCACTTCCTAAATACACGATATGCCAAGCTCTGAACTTATCGCTGAACCAGAGTAACGATTTTAGAATTTCACTTAAAACGTCATGGATTGAAACAACAGCCTTCCTGTCTCGTAGTAGACACTCTAGTAAAAGATTCTGTTTGCACGTGCGTTGTATATAAGTAGGGGCAATTTCTAAGATATTAAATCTTATGATAAGGACATGACCATTAACACACAACAATTATTGACCGGTCCCTGTGGTCATGTGGTTAAAGCGGTCGTCCTGGAAACGAGAGGTCGTGGGTTGATCTCCAGGCGCGACATTGTAAAAACGGTACTTGAATATCTCCCTTGCTTGGCACTTAGCATATAAGTTTTATCCCATTGGTTGGCTCAGTGTCAGGATAATGTAACTGAATGCGGTATCATGTCACATCTCCACGGCGTGATATCGCAGTGTGGCAGCACTTCATCTGTCTCAAGTAGACAATGTGATTAACATATAGGTATGCAGCTAGCTGTTCCGTAGTAGGAATTCTCTTTCATCCCACAGATGAACAAATTAAAAAAAAAAAAAAAAAAAAAAAAAAAAAAAAACTTGGGCTGGAGTAGTAGAAAGGTTCAAATACAAAACATATACATGTACTAGTAATCTCAGCAATTTTCTAAAGAATGGTATTTTTTTAAAATTTTTTTTTTTTTTTTTTTAAATTCGAATGTAAATGATAAAAAAATATAAAATTAAAAATGATAATCAAACAACAAACAAAACATGAAAACGAAATTTATTTTAAATTTAGGTAAACATGACAAAAACATCATCATAAGGCGTTGAAGCATATCTTTGCGGTAATCGAAATTATCGTTCATTTTAAATTTTTTTAGACTTAGTGACATTTTGCTTCAGAGCAGCAAACTATATTGATATTGTTTCTGAAGAATGCGGATATATTTTCTTTATCGGCATTCCATGTCAGTCTACAACACAACAGTTGTGTTTCATACTACTTTAAATTACACAGAATGAACTACTCGTGCAGCTGCCTGGATAATGGAGTCAGGATGACGATTTAAATCGCATTTTTCAACGGGATTCGAAACATTGTAAATATAAGTTGATATGCGAGAGACTTAGAAATCATCCCGAGGCAATAAATATATCCTTGATTTAATTAATTTATTTTATTTTTATGTTTTATTTATAAATTAAACAGTCAACGAAATGATTTAGGGTTTACTTAGATTTGGAATAAACTCCAAAACGTCTAGGTGTTACCATTTTCCTAGAATGTATTTTCCAAAGACATCTTATAAATTATGCATAATCTTTTGGTTTACCGACGCCTTTCAAGTCTTGATGCGACGAATAGATGAGTAAGTGTGTTTGTGTGTGTGTGAGGGGGGGGGATTTTAAAAAGCTTCCGACATGTCTTCCTTGAACAAGCATAAAGGGAAATAGTATAAATTTTGCTGATTCAAATATTCTAATCTTGTTCCTTCTGCGGTTTATACACTTTTATTTTAAAAAATATATATTCAAAATAGAAAAATAGCTGAGTTGCTTGTTTGTTTGTTGGGTTTAGTCCGAGTCCTGGACGGACGTTTTAATCGCAGTCATCGGCGATAAATATTTTGTTCGAATAAGCCGAAAGATCTCTTACTTCACATTTTTTAAACGTTCAGCTCTTAAAAGGATTCTTTTCGAATTCAGATGAAGAATAATACAAGGCTTGAGAGGCATTGTCACCTATAGATATGTTTGAGAGTCACCAGAAAGAAATTATAATTCTTGCTGCAGATGACACAAGAAGTTATCGAAAAGAATAGATCTCAATAAACGTTGTCTGTGAATTCATTTTTTAAATTCAAAAGTTCCTGTTAAAAAATCCAAAGCAAGAGGCAACAAAAAAGCAGGTTGAACCCACTTGATGCAATTCAATTAAGATGTTGAGGCATCTTTTGAGACAGATCAGTGCTGTATATGTCTGAAAATCAGGAGGGATAGTACGTTTGAAATGATCCCTAAATTTTCTTTTTCGTACAACCTGTCAGATTGAAAAATAGGTACATATCTTTCTTGACTGAGTCTTTCGTAACATTGATAATCTTTGCTGCCACTTTTTACATTGCTATAATAAAGAAATTGCCCTAAAAAGTGATGGTGAGTTTTTCTGATCCTCTCAAATAACTCTCCGGCATTAACGCTACCGAGTTTAGCAAGATCTGTGTCTACATCATTTGGTAGAACAGATCAGGTGTCTTTCTAGATCATATGCTATAAGTCACCTTTAAATTACCCATTAAAATATACGTATTTTACAATAAAGCCGCTGTAGCTCTTACTATTTGAATATCACGTTACATTAGACACAGGGGACACCCTCGTTCTGAAATGTTTATCGATTTTTTAAGGTTATTTAAAAAAAAACTCTAATGTAATAAATAAAATAGTTTCTTTTGTCGACGGGAAAGTTACTCGATATTATACCAAACCAGAGACATATAAGTGTGAAGTGAGTCTATATGACATACATAAAATCCAATTTATAAGGGTTGTGTCTATACAATTTGCATTTGGTCATATGTTCTTGGAATAACTTTATTCACAAAGGTTTAAGCTATCACACTTATGTCAGCTTTGGAATGAAGGAGTATATATTTAGCTTGTTTTCCCGTTCCTGTGTTTATGTGAAGGTAGGCCTACAATCGACATATGACTTCAAATAGCTTTGGAATTGATTAGTATGAGAACGATAGAATGTAACATAAACAAATAATTACTTTCAATTAGTTTATCTGATGAATTATATACAAATATGAGTTCTTGTATAAACATCTGATAAATATAAATAGAACTATTCTTTAATTATTCGATCAAAGAATCATGTTATATATTAAATTAAAATTAAAAATAGAAAAAGACACAATATTTAGGGAGCATACCTTCCACATGCTTTTTTAAGTGTATAAGTATCAAAAGGAATAACAAAATAAAATATTCAAAGTTGTATGTTTTATATTATATATAATGAAAAACCGAGTTTGCTCATTGGTCCTTCCGTTCTTTAAACAAACGCAGAAAAACACGAAAATATGTGTTTTAAGGCGTCTTCCTATTAGGTGGGGTTGTAGCCATGGTTACCGTGCATCCCCCCCTAGACTTTTTCTCATAGGTACCAAAATGTGCATTGAGGTCTTCTAAACACGATTTGAGGGTGCCCCCAGAAAAAAACTCATTTCAGCTATGTTTAATTAAAGGGTTTCCATGGTAACCATAAAGGATTTTTCAAAATACCCTAAGTAATTAATATTGGCTATAACTTTCCTTCTGTTGATGTTACAGAGTTCAAACAAGTACCAACGTAAAGAAAAGACTTTATAGTTTATGCACATATATAAGATTAATTTATATTCATACGTGCTATCTCATGAATATTGATGAGATAACAAAAATAGAAGAAAAATATAAAAAAATCATGATTAATACTTATTTCAAAAGCTGTTCTGATACGCAAAATTTAAAGGTTTTAATTGTAAATTTTGATCTTTAACTGTAATGTAAAAGTTTTTGGTTCACAATATTTGAGTTTAAAATTGTTAAATTAAGCCTATTTGCATATAGCTGCGTTTTTCTATTGAAACATTTATTTGAACTTAAAAGTCAAAATGATTATATTCAATGAAAATCAATTTAAGATACACCAAACTATTGTATATTTGAAGAGATTTTTCAAAGAAAATTTTTATTAATTTTTTTTTTTTATTATATTGAGTGACTAAATTCATTAGACAATGACCTCAAGACAATAACAATGACAATGGAGTGATTTTTGCCCCTTAAGATACAGCAGTAGTGTATTATATATTAGAAATTGTTGCTGTTTGGACAACATCAACCATTGCTACTATATAACTGTTTCATCTTGCTGTTATGAAGAATGTTTCTGCATATACAGTGTACATGTACGATTAGTCATCATCGTCAACATCTTCCAAAATGTCTACAGTGTCATCTTCTTCTGCATCATCTCCTTCAAGAGCTCCCTCCAAAACATCTACCAACAATGGAGGAAGTAGGTCGCCTTCAATCCAGAGTGGTTCTATCCTTCCACTCTCAAGGGTCCAACCATGCTGCTGTGAAACAGCTGGTATGTCTGGGTCTGCGATGTGCGACTGCTTCCAGATGCCCACCTGATAATTTACCTGCCGTATATGCTGCAGTAGACACTTTTTGCAGGGATGCAAATACCCCAAGTCTACGTTTCTCAGTGCATTGGTCGGTTTGTCCTCACATTTCTCTTTTATTTTCAGAAGTCTGAATTCGTCAACATCTTTGACACGGACATTGCCGTACATGGCACAGGTGAAGGCTCCAAGATCGTTCAATAAATCATCAGTCACTTCCCTAGAGTTTCCAAGACTACCTAGAGATTCTTTGTAGACAGGTCTCTTTTCCAGAGTTTTGATTGGACCAACATGTCCCCTACCTTTGAACGCACTGGTTGAATCACACCCACAAAAGGCGTGCAGGCCAAGCAACGCAGAGCGATGATCTGGTGTGAAGGCATCAGCAAGTTCTGTCATGTTTATAAGTTTCCTGTGATTGCCAGACCCAGTGTCAAATAAGACTGTGATACCTTCAAACAATCCAATGAAGTACAGGACAATAAAAAAGATGTCACTGTCAGGTGTTCTCACTTGAACCGTCTTGTAGCCTTTCTCTTTTGCATAGAGTATGTAAAGTACAACTCTCGTATCTGTTTCCTCCTGTGTTGATTTCAGATCTGCGATGTTTGTTGTGACTGTAGTCTTTCCATCATGTGACGTGTAATGGAAAGCTTCTCCCTCACAAATGAGGATGACCTGTCTTTCCCTTAGCATGCCGGCATATCCATCACTTTGCCATGTTTTACGCAGTATCTGCACAAGCTGCTTTTTGTTATCATCATTGGTCAGGAATGATTTCCAGTCTGCAGGTCTCTTTGTATGCTCTCCTTGGACCACAGCTTCTCAGACTTTCCTCGCCTAACTCTTTCCATGCTTTTAACCGAGTTTTCTAGGTACATGTCTACTGAAAATGATGTCGGTTTTCTGAGGCACCATTTTGAACAACTTTTCTGATATTTGTTTGAAATTGCCTGGCACTTCTTTCATTGAATGGAAAAGAGCATTTCCATCTTCTACTACAAGCACAGTTTTGTCCTGTTCGGGAGGATCAGCTAATTCAACCCCTTCAATCAAGTACTTGAGACCCTTTGATAGAGAAAAATGAGAAGTTCTTCGAACCAATCAAGAGGCTGAACTTGAAAACCATGGAGAATCTAAGTAAAAAAGTGACCATTAAATCAAGTAAGAACAAGGTCATTGAGTACAGACAACAAGGAAATGTTGCTATGCAGCTCTTAGTTTTGTCACAAACTCCAGACATACACTTTGACTTGGCTGATCTTATGAAATACCCACTAACTCCTGTACCATTCAGTATTGGAACCGCCGATGGCGGATTAGCAAAAACAGACAAATCAAAGGGTTTCAAGTACTTGATTGAAGGGGTTGAATTAGCTGATCCTCCCGAACAGGACAAAACTATGCTTGTAGTAGAAGATGGAAATGCTCTTTTCCATTCAATGAAAGAAGTGCCAGGCAATTTCAAACAAATATCAGAAAAGTTGTTCAAAATGGTGCCTCAGAAAACCGACATCATTTTCAGTACTGACATGTACCTAGAAAACTCGGTAAAAAGCATGGAAAGAGTTAGGAGAGGAAAGTCTGAGAAGCTGTTGGTCCATGGAGAGCATACAAAGATACCTGCAGACTGGAAATCATTCCTGACCAATGATGATAACAAAAAGCAGCTTGTGCAGATACTGCGTAAAACATGGCAAAGTGATGGATATGCCGGCATGCTAAGGGAAAGACAGGTCATCCTCATTTGTGAGGGAGAAGCTTTCCATTACACGTCACATGATGGAAAGACTACAGTCACAACAAACATCGCAGATCTGAAATCAACACAGGAGGAAACAGATACGAGAGTTGTACTTTACATACTCTATGCAAAAGAGAAAGGCTACAAGACGGTTCAAGTGAGAACACCTGACAGTGACATCTTTTTTATTGTCCTGTACTTCATTGAATTGTTTGAAGGTATCACAGTCTTATTTGACACTGGGTCTGGCAATCACAGGAAACTTATAAACATGACAGAACTTGCTGATGCCTTCACACCAGATCATCGCTCTGCGTTGCTTGGCCTGCACGCCTTTTGTGGGTGTGATTCAACCAGTGCGTTCAAAGGTAGGGGACATGTTGGTCCAATCAAAACTCTGGAAAAGAGACCTGTCTACAAAGAATCTCTAGGTAGTCTTGGAAACTCTTGGGAAGTGACTGATGATTTATTGAACGATCTTGGAGCCTTCACCTGTGCCATGTACGGCAATGTCCGTGTCAAAGATGTTGACGAATTCAGACTTCTGAAAATAAAAGAGAAATGTGAGGACAAACCGACCAATGCACTGAGATACGTAGACTTGGGGTATTTGCCTCCCTGCAAAAAGTGTCTACTGCAGCATATACGGCAGGTAAATTATCAGGTGGGCATCTGGAAGCAGTCGCACATCGCAGACCCAGACATACCAGCTGTTTCACAGCAGCATGGTTGGACCCTTGAGAGTGGAAGGATAGAACCACTCTGGATTGAAGGCGACCTACTTCCTCCATTGTTGGTAGATGTTTTGGAGGGAGCTCTTGAAGGAGATGATGCAGAAGAAGATGACACTGTAGACATTTTGGAAGATGTTGACGATGATGACTAATCGTACATGTACACTGTATATGCAGAAACATTCTTCATAACAGCAAGATGAAACAGTTATATAGTAGCAATGGTTGATGTTGTCCAAACAGCAACAATTTCTAATATATAATACACTACTGCTGTATCTTAAGGGGCAAAAATCACTCCATTGTCATTGTTATTGTCTTGAGGTCATTGTCTAATGAATTTAGTCACTCAATATAATAAAAAAAAAAATTAATAAAAATTTTCTTTGAAAAATCTCTTCAAATATACAAAACTTCAGGAGTTTGGGGGGTGGGGGTGCTGCTATTAATTTTTGAGTCTTCTCATTAATATTCATGAGGGTAATTATGATTATTTTAAATAATTGTTCAACTCAAAAACATTTTTGAGAAATAACATTTTATCTGAATTTTGTGTGACTTAAACTAATATCTTAAATTGATTTTCATTGAATATAATCATTTTGACGTTTTAAGTTCAAATAAATGTTTCAATAGAAAAACGCAGCTATAAAATAGGCTTAATTTAACAATTTTAAACTAAATATTGTGAACCAAAAACTTTTACATTACAGTTAAAGAAAAAATTTAATATTTTGCTATAAAGCTTTTGAAAAAGTATTAATCAGATTTTTTTTATTTTTTTTATTTTTTTCATGAGATAGCACGTATGAATATTAATTAATCTTATATATGTGCATAAACTATAAAGTCTTTTCTTTACGTTGGTACTTGTTTGAACTCTGTAACATCAACAGAAGGAAAGTTATAGCCAATATTAATTACTTAGGGTATTTTGAAAAATCCTTTATGGTTACCATGGAAACCCTTTAATTAAACATAGCTGAAATGAGTTTTTTTTCTGGGGGCACCCTCAAATCGTGTTTAGAAGACCTCAATGCACATTTTGGTACCTATGAGAAAAAGTCTAGGGGGGGATGCACGGTAACCATGGCTACAACCCAACCTATATATATTAAAAATGAAACAAGCGCAAAATACGCCGGTCTGCCATTTTAACAATTCAAGGGTCATCTCTAAAGTGGAATATTCTGACTGGTTTTCAAACTCATTTTAGATGCTTTGCCAATACACATTGGACAAAGGTTGGTAAAAATCGGTTCACGTTTTTTGAGTTAAAGAGCGGATACTGTTAATTTGACCATATTTCATCAATTCAAGGGCCATAATACCAGTGTGTCTGCTTGTCGTTTGCGGACAACATCACCACTGGACGCCGCCCGCAGGTGAATCCATAATACGTCACGTCTTCGACGTGTGTATAAAAACGGAAGCAGGTCATTACATTTAAATAGAGTTATACAATCAGTTACCGCTTTACGGTCAGACGACAATAGGATCAGCTCATACCAGATTTCAAATTATAGTTATGTTTTCAGTAGCCCCATAAAAGTTTTGCCCGGTGATCATATGTCTGCGGTGTACGTGACATCGCATTCTTGAAGTACTCTGTCTGTCGCGTTTAGAGAAGTCCACGCAAATTACGATTATAAATTTGGTAGGACGTACAACATTTAAGTATTTAAACATACTGCAGACACACTGCTCTTTTGTGTATTTTGTTTTACATCTCTTTCTTTCTTTTTGTGAAAGTAGTACAAAGTTACAAACAATGTGTAAATAATACCCGTATTATATCTTTATCGTCAGTGGACTTATTAATTATGAAAAAGCAAGATTACATCCAACGGTCAGGGATTTGAGTAATGTTTTTTTCCCCTTTATTAACGTGGGGCAACTTTGTCACTCAATATATAATGTATATGGCACGATTCCACGTTCTATGGTATATCACACCCCGATAAAATGTTGCAATCAAAATTCCCTTTGAATTAGTGCGACGTAGGATAATTCATTTGCGAAACAATCATTTAAATGTTCAGACTAGTTCGACTGCTTCATATCGCAATGCAGAAAACAGATAATACATGTACTTATTTAATATTCCTATGCTAGTGCAAGTCGATTTTAAACTATTTCACATATATGGTACTTTTCTTATTTCATATAATTTGTAATTGTCACATCTGTGTAATTTTTGTACTATTGGTGGTTTCACAGAGATCCTATTGCCGTGTCCCCTATTTTTCCCTCTCATGCTATTGAAACAATAATTTTTCATTATATCTCAAAACGATTTGACGAGGGTATGGATGCCTTGCAGCGACAACTATAGTTCTAAGTCTTCAATGCCTTACATTTTGACGGCAATATGTCACAGAGGAAGTGTTCCAGACATTATGAAAGAGTGCTCTGAAACTTCGAGGAAAGACGGTAAAAAAAAAAGTATCTTCTATATGAAATACTTTTCGTAAAAGACAAAATCTTCATAGAACTTCCCAAAAACATTGACATTGAAGCTTGAAATTATTCCTACATCAAACTAACAACTATCTAAAGAATCGCACGCAATTAACCGTGGATAACATCCACATTGTCTTGGTCTCGAAGAGGACACTCTGGTAAACAAGCTATTCAGACCGGCTTAATTATTGTGTATGCACACGCGTCATATCAGTCGGGGGGCAATTCCTCGGATTTATAAAAAAACATTGACGATGATATAAAAAAAATACTGGTTAGAATCACTGGATTACATTTCTCCAGTGCGTCTAATTAACTATGTAGACTTTGATCCAGATAAGCCATCACGAAATTTAAGTTTCACGCTATAATGATCCATCCCTGACCCGTCGCGTGGATCATAAACAATGTATATATTTAAAGGTTAACATATATTTAAAGGTTAACATATATTTAAAGGTTAACATATATTTATACGGCTTCTCTTAGCGTATGGATCATCTATTATCATAGCCGACATATTTATCTTTTCATATTTACCTTTCGCTATATTGGTAGTTTGCATTTTCTTGTACTATACGTTTTTTTTTATTTATTTGAAAATATCTTCAAAGCATCAGTTCGATAAACAGCCAAATTTGCTATGCAGTAATGAATCATTTGTACGTAAATTGAAAGAAATCAGAAATTTTGGGCTTACAATAACAACAAACTCTTTTGGGGTGTTTTCATTTATCCAGTACATCTTTCTAACTTTTTTGTTTAATTACAAAAGTTATTTTGAAAAGTCTATGATATAAATGTACATAGCTAGGCACGTTGGCATCTAGATTTACTGTTTCAAATCATTAAATTTTTAACTGACTAATACTAACTAAAACACAAATGAACACGATGTTTTCTTACCTCGTGCATCGATAATATATTGAGAACAGTATGCTTTATTCTAATTAGATTGACTATGCCAAACTTTGAGGTTGCATCTTTTCTCGTGTGCTTTATATTATAATCTCGATGAGCTAGCTATCCCTAATTTTAAAGTTCCAACTTACATCGTTGGGTTATGAATCACAAACATAATATTAACTTATCATATGTAGGCAAGACTGTAGTTTGTATTGCTTGGAATTTGTTTGGTTTCAACATGTAAAGCTATAATGTTTTCACATAAGGGATTCTGTTACTGATTATAATAATGAAAGGGACATATGACTCAATACCATGTGTGTAATTGATTTGAGTTCATATACTTTTAGATTGTCTGAACGATTTTTTAACTTCCAACAGAGCATTTAAAGAAAAGAGTAGCATTTTTTCTGTCTTTGTTTGTTCGTTTTTTTTGTTTGCAGTCAGTGCATTTCTTTAAAAGCTTTATATTTATCTTTTCTAGTGAATAATTTTGCACAAGTAATTGTTTCGTTAATACGAAACTGAAGTCATTGGAGGTCTGTGTCCTTTGTATAAATAAAAGGGACGTTAAATTCTTTTAGAACAATGTTTTATCATATATCATTTCGAAGTATCTCCATCACTTTTCTATAGAGATGGGATGAAGTTGTGTATTAATTAACTTGTCACAGATTCGTCTACAGCAATTTTCAGAACTAAGTACAATGGCTACAGGAAAATGTATGAATTGTTGTTCTAATGATGAATCTAACTGAATATTTGACATGTATACTTCTTTAACTGTCGAAGTAACGGTAGTGCATTCTAGAAAATGACATTCCTTACAATATTTGTGACAAAATAATAAGTAAAGGAGAAGAAAAACCATTCATTGGTAATGATATCGTATGGTATATACACTTAGATTGAATAATTTCTTCTTAAAGACGGATTTATTTCCATTTTTATAAATATTTTTTTAGTTACAAAAGGTTACATCAGAAATCTTAGAAAAACAGGTTTTCTTTTGTATTGCAAACAACAAATATCTGAATAATAACAATAGAAATAAATCCTAAGATTCAAATTAATAAACAATTAGATCCCCCAGCCCCTCGACACCAATAGAGAGAAAAAAAACTATAGCATCAGCAACAAAAACAACAAAGCGGGAGGATGACAGTCATATTTAGATTTTTAATGGAAATGTAATGCTAAACTGCCATGCTCACACTGCCATTCATCACCCTGTGAACTTGATAAAAAAATTAAGATGGACCTTCATTTGAAGCTTATTGAAATTTTCTTTCGACTGATGTTTTGCTTAAAATTTTAAAATTGTGCGGATGTTTCTGTATGGGAATGCCATGTCAATCTACAACATTTGTGATTCAGACTAGATTAAATTACAGGACATGAGGCGTCTGTTTAAACCATTGATAAACCATAATACCATGTTTTTGTTAAGGCGGGTAAAATTGTTAAAAATATCTTATATGTTAATGAAAAAAGCATTCCAAAGTTTGTAAAATAAAAATCTCAATTTAACTTGCAGATGTTATGATTTCTCGCCCGAATTCAATTTATAAATTATTTTTTCATGATTTATTTACTTTAATATTTAAGTGGTAGGGATATTTTGAGGTTTATGAAGTATATAATGTATTGATTTTCCTCAATATTTTAAGTTAACAATTCTGCTTCCGAACAATATTTAATAAATAATTATGTTTTGGTTTAATACCAACTTGATATGTCTGCACGCATTTTGATAAAAAAGTAAATAAGTTCTATTTCCAAAATAATGGCCGTAACATATGAGAAATGAGAACATTATTTTGAACTTAATTTATTTTACATCAATTACGGAACAAGGTATAACAACTTATATTAATCACTCTCGATGGCTTTGGTTGCGGCGTAAGTGGTCATTATTGTTGGAGGAAACGGGAGAGCCAGGAGAAAACACTCGTGTCTGGACGGGCGACCACTGTACCCTCTCACCTACGTGACAAGGAATCGAACCCGGGACGCATTGGTGAGAAGCGAGGTGCGTTACCACTACTCTACCAGTCACCCATTTTAGCATTTGGCTAAACCACAGGGAGAAGGCGTATGATCTTCATTATAATGAAAAATGCATTTACGTTTTGTTTTCAACGCGGACAGACATCAGTTGCATTCTTTAAATACGACTTTTAGCTATTCTACATTATTAATTTATGTTCTTAAATTATTAATAATGCATCTCATGATGTTATTGCTTGTCTTCTCCATAGATATTTCCCAAGAAACAATAATGATTAAAACAACAGGAAATGTGTATCATAAATAGTAATTGATGAATCTTTAGTGTTATAATTGTATGGATATGATTTTGGTGTTTCTTTGAATGTTTCAGATGTAACGTTTGTTTTTGTGTGAAGTAGTTTGTGTCACGTTGTTTCAGAAAATAAAACAAATACGATTACACGCTGATTCGCCTCATGGTAATTGGTCCATAAAATAACAAGGTTATCTTATTTAAATACTGAAACTTCAAATAGGGATTGAGCATATGTATCAAAAAGTAATTCTTATAATAGCTCGACAGCCCTCTACTTTCATATATATTCAAAGCAAAATACAATTGAATAATTACTTGTTTGCACTCGAAGCCAAATATTCAACAAATAACGCCAGTATTTTGTAATACATGTAAGATGTACATTATTTACACTAGGATGGACAGCCTAATGGCCAATAAAAAATCTAGGGTTTCCTCGTCAATATTCTAGACATTGTTGGCTTCAGAATGCAGCAATCACACAAATGATTGTTAGATCATTGATAATGGTGCTAAATTCCAGTAAGGCAAGGTGATCAGTCTGTTGAAGCAGTCCATATTACATGGCTGAAAGGTCAAGGATATAGCTTTCACAGTATTGTGTGTGAAATTGAAAACTTAAGTGGATTTTTTAAACTCTAGATATTGACTGAAACCACACAGTTTAATCTTTATTAGAAAATAGTTAGAATATGTAAACTAAATGCATTCACCTGAAGTAAACTTTTGCTCCAGATAAATAAGAATTTAAAACACAGCATTTGAAAGTTTTTCCCTTTGGAAGCATCTCTAAGATTTTTTTTCTTTTTCTAAATCACACATAGACTTTATAGCAGGTAGAGAAGATAGCTTTTAATGTTAATTTTACAATAAATCGTCAATGTATCGATTTGTTAAAATATTTTTTTCCGATATGATTTGCTTTTGAATTGTTAAATAATACAGAGAAAGCAGTTTGAAATATAAATGGAAAGCGACCTTAATTAATCAAAATGTAACTTATCAAAAACATCCACTGAATTTGATTGCAAATTTCCCAAACGAGAACAATTAAAAAGAAAATCAACCTTTATTTCTCGCATACTATATAATAGCAAACACTATTTCAGGAATACATACACAGTAAAAATTATCTTTTTTTATTTCTTAAAGGAAATACAAAATAAAGATCCATCGTACCCATATTTGTTGACTATTTTATTTCATAGTTAAATAATGAAATTTATGACATTTTCAGTATTTAATTAATGGCGTACTTATTTATTTAGGAGTTCGAATTACTTCCCGGTGTTTTGCAGATTCGAAGGTTTAATCTACATTCAAATGAAAGTGATTATTTACTTTGATTTGAAATAAAATTTCAAAATAATGCCTTTTCTTTTGCATTCTGCTTTATCTCGATAACTCTTCATTTTAAATATGAATTCCTATTATTATTAAGTATAACTGCTCAAAGTCATTTTTTGTGATGCTGTTAATTTCCCGTGTGTCTTCAAGTCAACATTTGGATGTGTATGTTTCGTTGGTAAAGACGTCAAAGTAGTTTTTATTATATAACTTAATTGTACATAATCTTTGAGGAAATTGCAGTTGTATAATAGGTAACGTACAGATATCCCTCTGAACGTGTTGATTAAATTTTGCATCGAACTTGTATCTAGGTTTAGGATATACATCTTTAAAATGTTAATTTAACATTCTCAACCCATAGGGAAAATATGATGCAAATTGCAAAGCTAAAATATTGATATTTGTAGAATTCCAATGCCACAAGTGTCTCATGTGTAAAATTGCACTTTATAAATCAATGTAAATTAGAAATTATTTAACAGATCCAGTGTTTTGAAAACAAATGTATTTAAAAACACATGATTACAAAGCAAGGAGATAAGTATATGAATAAAAACATTAAATATGTTCAAAATGAAATAAAAACTGTGGATATTTTTTTTTAAGCAATGCAAATCTTTTGCAAATGACGCTTCCTCTTCCAGTGTCCCTGCTGCTTATGGACTCTGTCAAACACAGAATGAAACATGTTATTTCATTTTGTTTTAAATTAGAACTGAAAAAAAACAAAAACAAGAAAAAAACAACCAAAAACAAGTTTAATACAACTCAATACACCTTTGACTGCATGCCTTTTTCATGCAAATTTTTTCAATTTCAAATGTAAAATTTATGTAAGGAAGTTATTCTTGATACAAATCCCCCAATCAATATTTGAATAAAATTATTCAATGTGAAAAGACCATATCAAATATGAAATAGAATACCAATTTTAAAAGGCAAACTTGAATAAAGATCTAAATATCAAATGTTTAATTTTTAATAACTGTACATACTCCCTTTTTTCATTTTTTAAATACTCCATTTTTAATGTCTCTTCCTTACGCCTATTCTAGTTTCCCTTTGTAAAACATATTCAAAAATTAACAGCACATGTTTTGATAGGGTACTTTATCTATAGTAAAATACACACATAATGAACCCGCCAAACTAACTTTGTTCAATGTGTTTTCTGTATATCTCGTTATTGAAATGGCCATCATTTCTGAAAATACTTGTCCATGTGTCCATAATCAAAACACTTCTTCACATACCCAAACCTCTGATATGTTTTAAAAAATTCTCAAAACCTTATGTTTTGGTTTTGAGAAATTCCAGTTATTAGATTGAAGAGAAAAACAAAACCATTTGACATTAGCAACCTTCTTCGCACGTTAAGAGAGATGCATAAACACCAAAGACAATATCAAATGTCGCATTTGAATTCACGGGTCATACGATTCCCTTTATTTTGGACATGCTATTTTAGATTAAAGAATGCGCAGACGCATTGCGAATGATGATTCACCTTAATATCAAGTTTCCCCTTTCCTTTGACAATATTAAAAAGGTTCATTTGACAGAAACACGGTATTATTCGGCTCGGTTGAAAAGAAAAAGAAATCCCTGACGCGTAAGATGTGACCTGAATCTCCCAGGCTTCCTAATGAAATATACATTTCTCGGGACGATTGTACACATATCATTTTGATGATTGCACATTCGTATAAAAATGTAATGGATATAACGTGCAAAAGTCTGATGGTCTAAATATAAGATAATGAAAAATTGCATATTTTCAGTAATTGTTAAAAGGATGTTATCAATAATTATGACAGGTATACGGCTTCCGTTGATATAACATTCAGACACACTCTCTAGGGCATATGTATTGTATCCAATCAAAGTATCATTTCTTTAGTGATACTTACTGAATTTATGTAGAGCAAAATAGATGTTACAGACTGAATAGAATCGGATACGCTCCTGATTTTGATCATAAATCAACTAAAGTATCAGTTGTATGATTAAGTGATGAAATTAATGCAACACATACTGAAGTGATTTTAACTTACATATCATATTTTGAATTATGAAATACTTTATTTAGAATTTAAACCTATGCTGTATTTCATGTTATATATGAGAAAATTTATTTGTTACTTGTTATTGCTAGTAAATGAAATATAGTATTCACTTTCGATTAACTCCCGTAACTGTGCGGTCAAAGCTTTTACTTTAATATCGCAGTTAGTTTCTCTTCTTACATATGCTATTATTGTATATCAACCCCTCCTAGCATAATATTGTTCAATTACGATTACATTCTGTATGTTTTTCAAAGTATACCCAGTATATTATTATTATTTCCTTAGCCATTGTCACACATTCCGATCCAAAAGAATTAATGCAAAAGAATTAATGCAACACAGAGTCATTATTTTGAAAGAAGAGCTCAGTAATGCACCACTCAGAGTAAATTCGTAAATCAAACTTTATGTGTTTCTTTTTTAGTCAAACATTATTTAAATATTTTTTAATAAATAAACAATACAAATTGCACCGATGAATAACTAGTTGACGCACCCGAGAGGTTTAGATACTGATGTCACAATGGTCTGTATAGTTGAGTTGCTAAGCAACCATATAGAAAAAAAGGTTTTATCGTATGGCTTAGTTATTTTTCAACATTAGAATTTGACAATAAAAAAGACTGCTAATGTTTTGAATAATAAATGGCTTTATTTTGCAAATACAGTTGGTTTTGTACAGTGTCATTTTAATAGATTATTTTTAGAGCGTGTTAAAATTACTTTCAACAAGAATTGAAACATTCGTATGCTAAAACAATATGTAGTTATGTAAGAATGTCTGCTGTAACTTAAATTTCCTTATGGTTGAGATTAGTTTTTAACCTTATATGAAATGAAAGTATCTATGGTATTTCTTTCGGCATGGTTTAGTTTAAGGTGGTGGATGAATTTAACATTCAAAGCAGCTTGTTCACAGACGATCAGTAGGAATAAAAATAAGTTTTCATCTTCGCTCCCCGTTAATTTTGTTGACGTCTTTGTTTCCTAATAAATAAATTCAAGTTAGGGCAAATAAAAAAAGAACATCTAAATATAGGTTTGGTAATTCTAATATAGGTTCAATACCGTTCGCAACGCTATCTGATGTGATGGGGAAACCACCCATTTATTTCACGGATGGTTGCCTTGTGTAGCCATGCGTCTGTAGACGTACATGTAATACTCAGGTCTAGTTAAAAGCAATTTTTAGTTAATGATAATCTGTGAACGAACTGCTTTAAGAAAGGGAAAGACACAAAAAAATACATGTGGTATTGAAGTCAGTGACGTTATTGTATACAATACCTACGTAGCTATGATAGTAAAAAAACATCATCAGCTTTTAAATACCTCATCTACTTCGTGTGGGTTTAGCTGAAAGGTACATACTAGAAAACACGTTTGATTTTACAAGATATCGGTTTTGTTCCATGCCTATTCTCCGTGTCTTTTAAAGTCTGTTATTGCATATAAAAACCGTACATGATATGTTCTCCACGTCAGTTCTATTTTTTTCTGCATCTATACACGTTCCCTATCATCATGTAGCAGATATTGTAATCTTACTTCTATCTGTGAACAAGCTAGTATAATACAACGTTACAATCAACACAGGGCAGGTCTTCTGCTCAGAGCATGTGACCGTTGACATGAGTGAAAGCAAATAAACTCATAATGTCCCGTGCTGGAATCAAGCTCGGAACCTTCGATAGACAAGTCGTACACTCTACATATCGGCATAAAACTAGCCCCATTGTAAAGAAGTACAAGAGCCAATTTTGCCTTCACTACAACTACAACTACTACCACCACAACAACTACTACCACTATTACTACTGCTTCATAAATTAACTACATTCCATGTTTTGGTTATATCACTGAAAATATTATAAATATAAATAATAATTATGTATTAAACAAAAACACACTTAATAGATAACAAATTAGTATCGAAATGTTATCAGAAAACTTACTCGCCCTTTTCAGTCACAAAGCTTCAGGGAAGTGTATTACATGTATCGAAAGATTCGTTAAAAGCTTTTAATACAGATCAAAGGTACTGTTATAATTTTATATTTGAACTCATGAGGGACTCGTGTATCCCTTAATTTTGAAAATGTTATAAAAAGAATACGCTAATGCATCGCAAAAAAACTAAGTTTACTCCAATATCAGGATTTCTCTCCTCTTCTGACAACAATAATAAGGGATAATGTGACAGGGACACGGTATAGCTACCGATTGCAAAACGGTTTAACAGCAAACCAGAGACATATTATCTAAAATGTAAGATGTGACCTGAATCTGCTTGACTGTCTTAATTAAACGTGCATTTCTTGGGACGATTGTTCACATAGCATTTTATCACGTGACTTGAGGGAGCTTAGTGTTCCATTATTGGTATATTGTGTTAGGAGATCAATTCCCGTCCCGTTCAATCGCCGACTGTGTCACAGACGTTACCTTTACAGTGTGGCTGTATTTATCGCGTTACTGCGAAATGGTTTTTATTATGAGGTTGGTACGGTGCATATCTGTCATTGACATCAGTGAAGGACAAATATGGATACCCTTAAATTTGCCATTGTAAAGAGTTATAAGGCCATTAACGTGAAGAATATAACATGATGTATATGTTTTTTTTTTTTAAACTGCTTAGAGAATAACACAAATAAATGATCATTGTATGGCTGAAGATTCTTCAAACAGCATTCAAAGCATAAACCAATTATTCTTGCTGCATAAAAATACAATCTGATACATTACTGCTTTTATGAACAGAAACAGAAATTACAGAGAAGATGAACATGTACGGAACATGTTTATATGTAAATATTCAGACGGACATACAGAAACGCAGAACCTTAAACTATAATAACATTCCATCTCAAATAAGCAAGTAAGACATCTTGTCTCCTAATTACCAGGCCTTTTTAGAATTCATTTTAACATTTGATTTTTTATTTAATTAAATCTTGTGAACTGCAGTGTATGTTTTTCATAAATTGGTGGATTACTTGAAGGTATACAAGTGTAACCGAAAACTATAATATAAACTATAATAATTAATATTGCTATACGTAAGAATTAATACATTCGTATACTCATTATAAATATATATACATATATATATAAACTATGCAAAAAACATGCACAAAACCTTTAATAATACATAAAAAATACAAGAATATATTTATTCATAACACACAAAAATCAATCAATCAATCAATCAATCAATCAATCAATCAATCAATCAATCATCCTTCATGTTACCCTAACGAAGTTATAGCTGCATGAATAGTACAGAGACGGACAGGATAGTGAACACTATATATCATAGCATAATATGTTAAAAACTAAATTACAAAGCATGGGTGAATATATATACAACTATCAAAATAGAATAATACAATGTAATACTGGCCTTGATTTTAAACTATTATGATATGTAATGTTTCCAGATCAAATGCATATGTGAAATTAACTAACAAACAGACGAAAGAATCGTACATGCCCCCCCCCCACCCCCACCCCCCATTGTTTCTACGATAAATTGATAATTAAATCCAAGCATGATATTAACAAGTTTAGTTTTTTCAATATCACCCAAACACGTACATTAGAATCATAGTAGTTTTTATCTTGTTCAACAGATCATTGTGTAAATTATTAATACCTCTGCAATTGAGTAAAATATGGTCTGATAAGCAAATATTAGTGCTCTGAAAACCACACTTTGAACATGTAAAATATGCCAAGAATGAAACTAATTTTACATTTGAAGAGCAGGTTGCCATATCCTTTGGAGTTTTACATGAAATCGACCATATATTAATCACTTTATAATCATTATGAACTGAGTTCGAATATGCCAGTTTTGCTTGACTCTATCTGAAATCTGTCTATTTATAACTCATTTCCATTCTTGGTTGTAGGGAAAACATCCTGACAGCACATAAATATCAAGATCACATTTCAGATTATATTTTAGCAAATAATTTTAAAAATCGGGGAAAAATCCGTCCTATATTAGAGAAATAAGATACACTGAGAGGCCGCATGCAGCGATTCTGCATCAAGTGTCAATCATTTCCTAACTATTTCTGACGGCTCTTTCATGGGCAAAGTTTTATAGGTCTATTTCAAAGGGGAAATGGCACTGGTATAGTTTTATAACTGATGATATCGGGCAGACATAAATGTAAAAACTAACATAGTTTATGAGAAGTTAATTCATTATCTAAGAATTGACATCTTAAACATTTCTACTCGTATCAAATCAGATACAAATACCAAAATAGTATATTCTCATCGCGGGGTTGTAGCAAAGATTCAGTGATTTAGGCATTGGTTAGTAACAAATAGACACGAGATAATTCTGTCATTTCCATTATGTGTGATAAATTCAAGCATCTCCTGAGTGTCTAGAAGATTACATCGTAAAAGCGTTTTGATTTCCAAAATGCAATATTAATAATCAGTGGGAAATATATATACTATCAGACTTTTTTTTTTTTTTTTTTTTTTTTTTTTTTTGTAAGTGCAGGCCTCGGTTTGCTCTTTATGAATATGTCATAGAATTTCAAGTCGTTTTACTTAAAACTAATGGGTATATCAAACGCAAGGTGTCACTTATTTACGGGACTGTCAAGAATAAAATTCCTTTCCTTTCAAATCGGTATGATTACTATTAAAACGTTTTTGTGATGTATTCCGTTGTTATTTTAGTACATTATATCGGATATTGTACAGATCATTCTAATATAATGTAATCTGCAGTCTAATAATCATGTCTGGCACCCAGTGTTTACATAAGACAACAATACAAAATTTCAGGTCCTCATGTTTTAGGGGTATAGTCCAATACTTCAGCAAAGGAAAGCATGAATGCTGTCAGTTCCTCATGTTTATATTGTGATTTCTATATTGAAAAAGTAAAAAAAAAATATAAAAATTTAAGTGCGAGAAACGCCTCTAACTACCCAATATTTCATAGAAAAAAAGCTTATTTCTCATTAAAATTATTCTTAAAAGCAAAACTGGCAAAATACATAAAAATACATACAGAACTTATATAAAAACTAGTTTACATACACCAGTGACAAAATATGTCCAATTATTGTAATTAAATAAATGATTTAAGTGTCAGTTATAAAACTAAAAGTGTGTGAAAAGAAAAATCAAATTCAAAACGGACAGTCTTCGTATATAAAAATATAATATCAATATTGATGACAAACATCAGTAAAAATCCTCATTTAAATAGGGAATAAGATATTGATACAATAGTTCCTGCATACAATGTCATCGAAATTATTGTATTTTGAGACTTATTTCTTTAGCGTTAAAGTTACATCATCTTAAAGTGTATCATGTTACGGTGGTATAGCGTCAGATTACCGATCAGGAAATTGAAGAATATAAGCCAGGAGGGAAATAAAACCTTTCATAATATTACTAAGGACAAAGTTCTTATTCCAAGTACGTGGATAAGTTCCTGAGGGAGAATAGATTAATAAAGCAATATACGGAGCATTTTACTGTAAAGTATTTTAGGGATGATGTTTTCATCAGATTCCTGCACGAACTCATTTTTGTAGATTCATTTTACCAAATATTATTACTTTATAGATATTTAAAAGGGGTGTCCAAACATGATTCAGATTGCTTCAGGGATAAATGTGTTCATGATTGTGTATATTACAGTGAACGGAACATTACAATAATCGACATTGTATTGGAAAATGTCGTTTCTTTTGTTTTGAAAATGCAGATTAGAGTAGCCAGATGATCAATGTCTATCCATTATCTGTAAACATTTACCATACAATGGCAAATATTCAATACAACTCATTTTCGATATTCGATTCATCTCACGAGCGCATCGTCAAAGAGGAGGTTTAATAATATGAAAAAACTTATCTGCATCACTAGGTATTACAGGACCCAACTGTCTTATATAAAGTTCTATATATACCACCAATAGTACACTTTTCCTTACTTTGGGTTCGAATCCTGGCCGCATGTTCTCGAATATAAAAACCCAGACTCAAATTATACACACTTGTTTTAATAGGGGTTTGGGCCTAAAACCGTACTTCAGTATTTTCGAAAACACGGGCCCAGGTCTGATCACTGGGATTGTTAATACGATGAAGCATTGCGATGAAGGAATTGCAGTAGATCTATGGTCCACCTGTAATTGGCTTGACGGCGCTAAATGACAGAAATATTGTCGAGGGGACATAAATTGCAAGGTATAAACAATGACAATGTACATAATTTCTCTGAGAGAAGGCTTTCAAGCCCATCGATGTTTTTTTTTTCTTTTCTTTTTTTCTTGTTTTTTTTTTTTAAAGTTATATCTCAAGCTTTGTCTCAACACTACTTCCTTCCACGTTTTGTTCGTAAAATATCTCCTCTTCAGATGTAAATGTAAATACACTATAAAATAGGCAATTAACTGTTCACTCTGCAAGCAATATTTTTTCAAAGAAGCTTTCTTATCATTTTTTCTCTTCCATGTATATAATAATAATAACAATGATGTATTTAAATGCCAGTCGCTGTTTGGTTCCCACAGATGTAGAATTTCATTGCAAGGTGTATAATTGAAACGACTGCAAGAAACTAAATTCGTCATTTCTTTGCCGATGAAGGTTATGAACAGATTATATATTCTAAAAAAGCTGTGAACTAATTTAATTCCAAAGCATTTACATCAGCAAATTTCTAAATATTATTTTCTCATTTAATTGACTATAAAACTTTTATCATCTAGTATTTAGTGTTTTTTTTCACGAACCCATCCCATGTATTTTTTCTTTTTTTTAAATACACGCATTAATTCATTTGGATCAGTTCGCTTGCATTAAAGGCACTGCTTAACCCATGTCTTTGTAGCAGGCGTCATACATGTATTAACAATTGAAGGAGATTTATAAGTTATATTTATAAATTGGAATTATACTATAATTTCTATTAACGAAATCGCAGAATGACTCTGCATGAGAGAACATTTAAAGGAGCTTTAAAACACCACTTCATTAGGCAAGTATATAACGGCCTGAGAGGTACACCTACACCTTTAACACCATAGTGATTCATTCTACACCCTTTTTATAAATGTTACCATTTTATCATTTTATGTTACGTATATTTTGCCATTAAAGTCCCTTTCATAAACATTTTCTAGATATAAAACAGTATACGTCCTAAACATATAAATGTTCGCTTTGTTTCCACAGATTTCCGTTTAATGTGATTGTAAAAGATAAAAACATAGATAGACGGGTCATAATTGTTTGAGGTAAAACATAAAAAGCTGCTACTGATGCAAGATTCGTAACGTAAAAGTGTAATGTATTTTCAGACAATAACTGGTCTATGTATAAAACAAAGGAAGCATACATATGCAAATGTTGTTCAACCCATCCCTTTAGAAAATAAATTGAATTATCTGATGATTTTGTGATCCGTATAAAATAAAATATTTGATGCTGACAGAAGCTACTTCTTTTTTGTCTGGCATTACAGAAGAGAAAGTGTTTTTGTCTGCCATAATTGATGATTCCTTCAGTAATAGTGGTACTATAATATAATTTTCTTAAAAGAACTGAAATTATTTTTATATAAATATATGAAAGATATTCACATTAAGAAGTAAAATATACATTTATTAAAAAAAGATTAAACCAGATATATTGGTTATCATATATAATTGGATTCATGTCATAAAAAGAATAAGAATCCCCTTTTTCATAACACATTGAATACGACATAAAATTTTCGCACCGACAACAAAGATAACTACGCTGCTCCTGTTTTCACTTAAAATTAAATAAAAGTAGTTTATTCTGCCTATTTAAAACAACATACCATTTAAATTAAGAGGAGAATCCTCGGGAGTATTGAGTTTACAAATGAATTGTTTTATTTTTAAAACATTCTCAAGTGCGATTTTTTTTAATTAGGGTTTTCTGTGTTTCCATTACTTATTCGAACTGTTTTGATAAAGGATGAACTAATTTACATACGTATAAACTGCAGTGTTTTAGGTTTAGAACAATAAAACTAATGTTTTCCCTGGTATCAAAGGACAAAGACAATCATTTTGGAAATATGTTTTTTGCAGAGTGCAAAAATTTAAAGGGTCATTCTCCTACATTTTGATTGGTGTGTGCGGCATAGCCAAGGAAAGTATGTTTGATTTCATTTATAACGTATGGCTTTTACGACGTGCACTTTTTATCAATATAAATCAAAGTGCTCTGGTGGACCATACGACACTGTGGAAGGATACGTTTGTTATAAAGCGAGTTCTGGTTTATATCAGATTCAATAGAACTGTATGTTTATATGTAAAATATGTTTCACTGTATTTGTCTTCTTGGACATGCGGTGATCAAAATAGTTTACCTGTCAGAAAATAAAGATGGGATTTTACAACCATAGTTCTTTAATTTAATAAAGAAAATTTTAGAAACCAATATATAACAGTTTGTTTCTGAAAACATGTAACAACTGTCCATAAATATTTAGAATATGGAATACCAAATGAAAAAAATCATTCCTATAAAAATTAAAATCAATATAAAAAAAAGTTTAAAAGGTATGAAATGATGTTTTTCACTCCACAAACATCCTTAATTTCAGGATCAGTCGGTTTTTAGTTTTTATCATGGTTTTACAGTTTTGAAACATCTTTTACTCTTGTTTATTTTATATTATAATACTGTTGAGAAATTAGTGACGTACGAGATGCAGTGTTCAAGAAACATCTTGATATTGGATACAGTTTGGTATAATGCTAAAAGTCATTGTATATTATTTTCCGAAAGATTTCACTTTTCGATTAAACACAAAATACTCTCTATCAGAAGTTACTGATCTCTTTTACTTAAGTCAAGCAGCTCGTTCACAGATGGTCAATGATTAGGAATTTGATTTTTTAAACTATATGAGTGTATTACGTTCGTCGATATCCATCTACAGACACATGGTCACTCAATACACCATTCGTGATTCTAAAACATGATGGTTATCACATCACAGACAATAGCGTTACGAATAGTATTGAAACTTATAAGGGGTCACTGATGATTTACATGATTTCCTGTAAAAAATGACTTATGTTTTCACCCATCTACCAACTTTAGGCTGACAGTGACCCCTTAAGAATTATAAAACTAATTTAATTTTTCTTTCATTTGACTGATCACATTCGTTATTAGCGATTGCGCTCACTTCACAGGATTCCCAACCCGGAATTGGTGAAGAAGTCATATTGCGGGACGTGTCACATGATACCGCAAGCACCTGTTTCGGGGATACTGTATTCTATGAGTAAATGCTTATTTATTATTGTGACAGGTGTACATTCAACATATTATAAACGAGTTTATATGAACATAATTATTTATATATACACCCGGCCCATTGGACCTCTATGTCATCAATTATTACATGAGTAATATGTGAACAGTGATTATTGGCATTTATTGAAATATAAATACGTATCGATTGGAATTTACATTTAAGTGGTCAACTGATTTAAGAATATATGGCTATATTTCCCCGAAGTGGCTTTCACGAAAAAAGGGTTTCGCCTTGTTTTTACAGTCCGATGTGACCTACAATTGCCGAGTTTATTTGTCAGGAAACAAAGACTTTTCACCAGCATTAACAGGGGGGGGGGGGGGGGTAGAGAGAGAGTAAACAGTAAACATTTTTTTTTTAATTTCTAGAGTTCATCTGTGAACAAGCTGCATTAAGATGATAAGTGATTACGGCTCCATGCAAAGATAAAGCTGGTCTGGTAACGATCGAAAACAATCATTAAAGTGCTTTGGGCATAATTATTATTTATTGCGACTTATCGTGCATATCAAATGTTCCTACTGATGCTTTGATAGATATGTACACATCTTCCATATATCTTTGGAAGTGATTTGTAAAAGAGGGGAGAGGGGAAAAATAACAGGGTGACATGATAATGTCACAATTACCACAACGGAGTAATAACTGTATAAGTTCCATTCAGAAAGGAACAATAAATAAAAGACAGTATCAACATTTGCTTTTACGGGAAAAATGACCAATAAAAAAGGCTAATTAGCTAGAATAATTTAACTGATTATCAGAACTAAAATGGGGATGGAAATGAAACTTTTGCGTTGCAATGTTAATTTCAATTGATAGAGAGCGAAAATTTCATCTGAAAAGTTAACCGTCGCTGCGATCATCATAGTTTTTAGTCATATAGCGACGTTAGGCTACTTTAAAGTAGACGAAGACTCCGCGCGTACAAAGACATCTGGATGGAAACACTGACCTACCACTAGTCAGCCGGAAGGCTTCTTTACATGAAACTGCTGGAAATCGAACCAACAGTGATGAGGGATTGAGTTCCATCTTAATCTGGTAATTACATCTGATCTCTAACACTAATCGTCATGTTCAGGTTTGGTCATTTGACAACCAGATATATTTTAAAAATGACAGCATGTTAAATCGAAATAAAATATAAAGAATACAAAAGGAACTTTTTACATTATGACTGTATAGAATTAAGAAATCATAGTAAACAGAAGTCGGAACAAATAACGATTTAAGACAAATATCCCAAACAAATATCGATAGTTATCGAAGCATGTATTGACGTAGATAATTTTTTCATGTTTTTTTTGTCGCGTGTGTTATACATTGTAACAGGAGCGGCATAAATGTTGGTTAGTCACTTCACGACATCCTAAGAGTATCGACTTCTGTTGAAAGTGTTGGGATACCGATTGACAACTAACATCTTTGTTGTTTGGTCAGGCTAAGCAATTTTCTTAGAATATGTTTAAAAAATGTTATCTTCATTTAAATCGTTTTATTACGCGGCGGCAAAGTATTTTTAAGTCATTGAACAACGTCTAGCTAGAAACATGTGGCGGGTGAATATGGTTGCATAAAGTTTAAGCGGATAAACTGCCAGTCTAGCCATCCGGACCACTCATACAAGCATAAAAACGTTGTTCCTTGGCCACAAATATACTTTACAACATTTTACATAAAAAGGCCGTTAAAATCTGACCTTAAAAACGTATTAGGACTAAATCTTTAACAAATTGTGCAACAACATTTAAGTTTTTCAGGGATCAGATCAATATATTTGACTAAATTACCTTCACGTGGAGCGTACAAACCACAAACTAAAACGAGGAAACCTATTACATGCAACATCATCAAGAATGTTTTATAACACACAAAGTATGTTTTTTTTGGTAATAAAAACAATATGCTTTGTAAGTAACAAAAAAAAATCCGATCCATTTATATGTCATGTTTTCTTGGTATATTGTTTCTTGAAATATTGAATTTAAACTGTGCACCAAGTTCAATAGTCTTCAACTTTCGTGACATCGTTCATAACTAGCTTTTGCAAACGTGAATATTCTGTAATCCCATGATATAGTCGCTTCCGTTTAAGTCATCCTCCATGCTGTCTTTGGATCAAAAATATCTCTAAATAAATACAGACGTTTGTTTTACCATTAATATCCTCATTGGGAGAACGTTCCTTGGGAGATTTGCCGAGATGTCAAAAGAAACACAAGTAAACATATAAATTGTTTCATCGGTTTACAACAATTTGTACGGAAGCATTATTGTTTTGTTATTTATTTCGTTGGCAATGATATAGTCGTCAATATGGTCGTTTATTGGGAATGTTTCTAGGAGGCACAACGTGTGTTTGTCTCATAGACAGCAGTTCAGTATTTTGGAAACTTTGTCTTGAAACGTAGTGCATCATTACGTCGTAGCCTGGGGTCGAATTTGCGACCTTCCACTCTCGAGGAGAACGTTCTTACTACTCGGTTACAGAAGAAATAGATCATCATAAATGTAATTTTAAAATATTGATTTTAAATGTATTGTCATAATTGTTCGGACATGTCGTGTGTATGACTGCAATTTTATTGGTACAAATATATATATACATGCGATTCGCTTATTTAATGTAAATAAACGTTTATGTATTTGTTATATGTACGTACATTTGTTGATTTATATAGCCATATGTTTTTCTGATATCAAATAAAAATCAATATATCAATCAAAAGAAGAGGAATTTATTTGCTAAACTCATTCCCAACATTGATTATGGTTATACGTGTATGAAATACGTACGGACAGGTATCATTGTAATTATATTAAACCAATGCGTTTGTCCGTCCTACTGACCGCATAACCTTACAAATGGCCGAACAAAGTTTAGTGTAATATTGACGAAGGGATATTGAAATAATGCGCCTTTATGTATTTTGAAATATAGAGGAAGACATATATATATAGGATCTGACATGAATTGTTATTTAAACGCCAGAAGCTCGCTTAGTAACATTTTTATGAACTCGTTTAAATTTGATTGATAAAATTTGATGTGAAATGACAATTCATGTCAGATTCTTTTTATCATATGACCTATAGTGACAGTAAAACGCAATTATAAAAACTAACAAACAAATGAAGGAACGTACTGCGCACGAATTACTTTTTTAAGCTAACACCAAGAAAATAGACTAGTTTAAAATAGTAACTGAAAATAACGATTTAACGGGTGTATTTCTCATACATTTTCAACATCTTATGAATAGTGAATCAAACACATTTAATCCAGCTGTTTGAGTTCAACACACTATGCATACATATAGAATACACGCGCGTGACGCGGAGTGATGTTATTTTGCCTAAAAGTTATATGTAATGTGCTATATAAGAAAATATGTGATGGGTATACGACAACGGAAACAGCTGTTTGAGCACAGTGTCATATGATAAAATGTCGTATACTATGGTCTCGTAGATTTATTTCTATTTCAGGATTTCAAAATTAGTCCTAACATCATAGTGATTAATGTAGATTAATGTAGTATATTATTTATACCTATCGTGTCTGTGATAAATGAGGAGAGCGTCTTCCTAAGTATACATGCATTACTATACATATGGGAACATTGTATCAGTATTATTTCATAATATCGAGATTATTTAGTTTTTATAGCATCTCGTGTCGGCGGTCGTCATGGTCTATGATATTTGTGAATTTATTTTTCCAACACCGCGTCTAGACCCGATTTGTAAGATATAGTCCCAAGACACACCGATATTTTGCATGAATAACACCCAGTTAAAGACATTTATGCAGACGTACACGATTTTGTCACCTTTCGATATATTGAATCCATGCTTTTATTCAGAAGAAAATATTGAGAAAGTCAACATAGATTTATGTAAGAGATGCTATTTCTAAGCTCTATGAAAATTAAAGCAAAGTCCTCTTTATAAAATGCACTTCATACCTCATGTAAAGATACATATATTTATTAGCTGTCGTCTGTATTAAACAGTTAACCTGTTTTAAGCAGGAAGCTGTGTTTGCAGGAAATACATTTTCGTAAAAATAATTCCCCCACTAAGCACATACCTGCACTAGGCAGCAATGGAGTGTTCCTATGACACGCCAAATAAGACTACGCGTACTTGTTTCTCTATTAAATTACATTATTCGGCTTCAGATGAACCATGTGAAGTACATGTCAGCCTAGTGATCAACAGCATAGATTCCATAGATGAGCAGTCCATGGTGAGTAGACAATTCATTTCATCTATAATTTCCTTTATTTGTGTACCGATTCCATTGAACAATTTTTGACGTTCCATTCTTGTAAAAACAGATTGACTGTACGTCTATTAATTTATCCTTTTTCATAGATTTTATTTGGTTTCATGTACTAAACTTTGCTTCATTGTTTTAGTACATAAAGTTGTTTAACCATAAAGAGTCATGAATATGTACTTATAAATATAGTGATTTATATCATATTATTATCATATCTTTATTCCTCCAATACTGAAGATTACATATAAAGACAAATTGACAAAGAACATACAAGATGAAAATATTATACAATAGAGACATGCATATTACAAACAAACCAAACAACGATTAAACAAAGTTTGCTTATAACCTACTGTCATTACAGCACACTTACTGGTATATAAAACGAAAAAACCTTGTCCAAACAGAATACAAAATTATAATGAAAAGGGTAAGCCATATATAATAAGGTTTACAACCATATAAAAACGAAACTTAAGAGTAAGAGAGTCTATATGGTCAAGAACAATATAAGTATACAAAGAAATAGTGCAGGCGTGCATGAAGGTGTGTTTAAATGTATACATTAAAGTTCGCCAATGCATGCGTAAGTGCGTGCGTAAGTGTTTGCATGAGTGTACGGAAGCATGTGCGTGTATGTTGAATTACACATATCAAGGAATATTTACAAGTTTATACAAACATAAACATTAACTGGAAATATATGTAATAGAAAGATTACATAAATAAGTATATTGGTATGTTTTTGAACCTGGCGAAATACAATATTTATATTAAAAAAAACCACTGTATTGTTCCTTTAGGCAAACAGATAACACTTGGCATCGAATGCCGAGGAGAGTATTTACAGTTTTTTTTTTATGTCCAATGAAAGAGAGGTTAAAAGCACGTGAACTACCAAGCAGTTTTGTAATTTGTCCAGCAACTTCAGACGATGCATACCCAGATATGGACATTCAGTAAAAATGGTCAGTGAAGCAAGTATCGTGAAGCTAAGCACGGCATCTACGACATTAGCCATCGTACCATGAAATGTACATATTTAGGTTGGAAGAGTAAAGATTTGACCCCCCCCCACACACACACACTCAAAATAAATAAATAAATAAATAAATAAAAAATAAATTAATAAAAAATACAATAAAATAAACGACTTCATCATTCTCCTAGGACTACACACTGAACGCGTTGGTGAATCAGGAATGGACGGACAAGCGGCTACGATTCATGAACTTGATAGACACGGACTATCTGGAGCTGGATTCTCGGCTGATAGAGAAGGTCTGGGTGCCCGACCTGTACTTCAGAAACGAAAAGAAGGCCTACTTCCACACCGTGACCATACCCAACAAGATGTTACACATCTACAGTAACGGCACGGTCAAATACAGGGCGAGGTAGGCTCACTTGGACTTGCTATTGTCGGTCATTACAGTTTCAGTTATTGTTCTAAAGTTAACTACGTACAGTTTAATCGTATCCTCAGTGATTGTATGTTATAGATTCGAGTAGAGTCTCGCGTTGAGTGTTACCTCCATTTGTTCGATCGAATCTGGTTTTCATTGACAAGTTCAGTCATTTCTTCAGACAATGTGTCTGGAGTAGCCTATATTAGATGGTGAGAACACGTGGTTATAATGACCCAGACGTAATGACCTCATATATTCAATGCGCACCAAATCTGATCACGCCGATGTTTCAATTCATATTGGCTCTTTATTCGTCAAATTATATATTATTCATTATTGTTTATGTCTGTATGGATGAATTGGAATTTTGAGAAAATAACAAGTTTCTGTCTGCACGTAACATTTCAAGGTTGGAACTATTATCGGTTTACCCCGAAAAATAAAAGGAAAGCATCTTCCTTTTTAATTTTACTGACACTGACGAGAGAACAATGTGGGCAAAATGTAAAAAAATGTTTTGGTTTGCTGAATCATACATTAACAACATAATGTTTAAAACCCATTGATGCACGCACTGATCAAATGCAATCGGTTGATTTCATTTTGGATAATGCAAATAAATGGACTTTTTGCTTCAAATCTTCATTTCTAACGGAAATGCTACGTTTTTATATTTCCGAATCCAGGACATTACTTAACTTATCTTGTCAGACAGCAAATGTTATTAACATGCTACACTCTCACTGTTGATGTCACTCAATGCTAAGTTAATATCGTCCAACGGCTTAGAAGTTTATTAAATCACCAATAAAACACAATAAATGTTCTCGAAACGAAAGCTTCTGACCAGATAATATAAATATATATACTTCAACACTCTAGGCACAAGAAGCTACTATAGGGTAAGGGTAATATTTTAATTATTCAAAATATTTTTTCCATTTCCCAGTCGTAGAAACGTCTGAAAAATACATTGTATCAGTCATTTTGACAAAGTTGGCATTGGTTTAATTTAAGCAGGGATGATATTTGCATTTCCATTTGTTTAACACGAAAGTGTAAAGTGCAGCAGCGATGTTGTATGAAATCACGCGTGTTTAAGTTGACTTTCGTGCAGTAATATTATTCATGTCCATTCA